>JAGKTI010000683.1:27585-42157 GCA_018397915.1 Birgus latro | reverse complement strand
GAGAGAGAGAGAGAGAGAGAGAGAGAAACAAAAAGACCTCTCTCAACATACTTAGGTCATTACCTACTTCAAAGCACTGACTTTTTTTTTTCCCCCTAAGATTACCATCATATTATTTTATTTAAGTCAGAAGGACTCTGAAGGCCTCATCTATCTTGAAGCACTTTCCCTAAGCTAAATATGAACTGTCTGGAGATGGCCAGGATATAGTGACAGAAAGCATTATTTCTAACACCCTCCAACTCTAAATATTTCCCCAAAGCTAAATAAAATCGTCCAGAGATAACATAAGACAACAATGTACCGGAGGAAAACAAGATGACCAATGAACTGGTTAGATTATCTGCTAAACAATTAAGTAAAATGCATGTAATGATACAGTAGGTCAGCCTAAGTATGTAATTAGTGTCATTAACTGGACAGGAAGGACATATTACTATACAGTCATTTATTTAACCTAAAACTAATTCTACTTTACCATAAAACAGCATTTCAGTTAGAAATTAATTATTTTCATGCCTTTAACAACTCAATCATGAACCAAAAGCATGTTTCATTTAATGTCACTTCAGTTAAGTAGGCCTTTGTGTGTGCATATCCAATACATTCAGTCAGAAATGACAGTATCCACACGCTGAAATTGTGTTTAATCTGAAGATACAAAAGTTTCACTCTAAGTCAAAACAAAAACTGTTTTATCTGTACAGTAAAAACATTTTCACTATGTTGGTATAATTACCCATATGATTACTCATCCATCCATCCAACCTACATTGCCCCACGAGGAGCATAGCAGCCCGGGGCTAAGCAAGTTGGTCCTGACATTTAAGATGAGAGTGACCAGCCTCACTCATCCCTGAGTGGCATTATGTGAGCAATAAACTCCAACTACCCCTTGGGCTTAAACCTTGACCAGCTCAATCCGACTGGAGCGCCGTAATTACCCCCTAAACTACTAGGCGCCAAATTTGGTTATATGGTTACCACCCAGCATAATTTAAAAATGGTTTCCTGGTGTGCAGCAAACCATTTGGCATGTCACTCAGTGTAGAGTCACACACAGGCAGAAGGAGGAGGAAAGAATAGAGGAAAGAAAGACAGAAGAGGGTGTGTGAAGTCACTCGTAGGCTGAGGGACGAGGAAAGAATGAAGGAAAGAAAGACAGAAGAGGATGGAAGGAAAGAAGGATGAAGGAGAGAAAAGGGCAGACACCCGAGAGCAATACTACATCAAGTGCGTGGATGGTGATAATACTAAGAAACAAGAAAATATACAGTTACATTCAGTCCTCATTACAAGCCTTTTGACATTCCTTTTTGTTACCAAGTCCACATACCATTACTAATAACTCTTTTGACAGCTAAGATTTCTCTCAACTGGAGATAATTATCTGGTTTAGCCATGAAAAGGTTGAGTTTTTACAGCCTTTGACTACTGGGGATTCCCTCAGTTGATCAAAATCTCAAATGCACCACCCACAGCAAAATGGTTGATGTTCCACTGCTGCCTGTGCTGTTGTGGCCCACACACTCATCTGGACATGAGCCCAGTGGACTTCTGGCTTACTTAGCATCTTTGTAGTACACTCCTGTATCCTCCTATTAGGGGATAAGGAGGAGGGTGAAGGACATTTGTATAACTGAACAGTGAGGCCACCCCGTTATACTGGTGCCACCAAATGAAGGCATCAATGCTACCTATAACACTGGCACTATACAGTAAATTGTATGGAGAGGGGGAAGTAACTGTTAAAGCTATGCTGACCTGTAATGAAGACTGCCTATACATATATTAATAAAGGATCACATACTTGAGTAACAGGCGCCAAACAACAGGTAACAAGCATAACAGGTGATATACGGAACAACAGGCGGAAGCACAACAGAACAGCAGCTAAACTCCTTCAATACCATGATGCATTTTTCAATCGATTCCTGCTATCTTGAGACAATTTTATTCAGCTCTGTAGAGATCTGTCTCAACTGGGTAGGTTAGACATAGCCTTCACTTGCCTCTTTAGTACACACTGTTTTACCCAAAGATGAATAAGGCAATCTGGGAGGAAGCAAGAATACATCACTAAAAAACCATTGGACTGGAGGGGTTAACCTCTTTAATGCAATAATGTCTTTTTCTATATTACTCTTGCCATCTTCAGAAGCTTTCATTCAACTGGGGAAAGATTTCTAAGATTCTATCTCCTCCAGTTAGAAAATTCTTTCTCAAATTGAATGAATGAATGCAATAACTAGAAAAATAGACATCACTGCAAGATGAATTTAAACTATCTAATCCAATGTCATTTTTCTAACAATATCGTTCACAAACTCCCAAAAGTTGCAAATCTTTACCCGTTAACTTAATCTGAAAAAATGCGGGTTGCCTACTCTACTGTTTTAGTGTTTCCTTTATCACTTTGTTTATCCATCCATCCATCATCCAATCCTATGTCGCCCCATAGAGGACCATATGAACCCGGGGCTAGGCAAGTTGGCCCTGACATTTAAGATGAGAGTGACCAGCCTCACTCATCCTTGAGTGGCATTACGTGAACAACAAACCCCAACCACCCCTTGGATATAAACCTACATAGGCTCAATCCGACTGGAGTGCCTTAATTACCCACTAAACCACCAGGCAGCATAATTTGGTTATACTGTATGGTTACCACCCAGCTTAGTAAATGGTTTCTTGGTGTACAGGAAACTTTTTGGCTTGTCACTCAGTGTAGAGTTACTTCGTTCATAAATAAAATTTTATTCGCATATCTACTCAAGAAAACGAGGGAAAGAAGTTTCATTATGATGAAGTTGATGGAAATCACTAAACTAACAAAACTAACCACCTCAACGTCAGGACAAATATTTTTTGTTGCTTTAAACTGATTACTTACATTTCCAGTCATGTCTTTTACTATAGTTTTAATCATATAAAACTTTCAGACATATATGTCCATATATAATGCTAACATGAAGTCATTTGGCTGCAAAATATTTATAGGAATCAGATGAAGATTGTAAGCACATGCCCGCACCAAGTTTTGTTGTTGTCTTCCTGGAAACATCGGTACTTGGGATTTTGGTCAGCAGCTTTGTCTTCATATGATTTCGGCTTCATAAATTGCATCTTTCTTATAATGTACAGTCAGTACATGCTCTTCGGCATTTGCCAGATGAAACATTAATCTCCTTGATAACTAAATGATAAGAGTTTCAAATTAACCCCTTAACCGTGGGTCGTCACTTCCTTGGTGCTCTGGCGCAATGGATCATACCGCGGGGCATCACTTTTGTGATTTTGTGTTGTTTTGAATTCGCCCGGGCTTTCAGGTGGTGACTTGTATCATCTATCATCACTGCCAATGTCCAACAATAGTCAGAGCTGCTAATGTCATCAGGACTCCCATCCATTGTTGACAATTTAGCCATTTTCCCCCATTCTAGACTCCCCTCCCTACCTCCCCTCCATTACCCTCTCGTGTGGTCTGCTCAGCCCCTCTGCGCTACGTAAATCTTCCCCGGATTTTTCCACTGATTTCATCCACTGAAATGAGCCCTATGCCCTATTCTTATACAAAATAATATATATATATATATAAAAAAATAAGGTAACTGAGAGTGCCATATACCTGGAACTGGCTAATTATCACTTGGTAACATCCAACCTGCACTCGTTCGCTAATTTCCCCTGTTTTTTCCCCTGTGAAATATGCCGTATGAGCTATTCTCGTAATATATGTGTATATAAGAAAGGAAGTGAGAAGCCTGAGAGATATTTATATTCACCTGGAACTACCTAATTTATTATTTATTGTCTAGATTTCCTACGACTTATTTCTTAGCATATACATTAGCAGCTGACATTTTCAACTCTTGGCTACCGAGATACGTACATCTCAGTTCACTGTTGTCCTTCAATGTGGAGGCAAGTCGCAGTCGCACCCCTCCATTTCTGCCACTTTTGGGTCCATTATGCCTTGTGAACTCTAACCCTACTAAACATCGTGTGGGAAGCGGTAAAGGACTGTAAATATATATAAGAGTAATAAAGTACTAGTAATAATAAAGTGTGAGTGTGTATATGAATAAGAAATGACAATACGAGCGGCGAATTAGCGCGAGTGGGAGGTTCGTACGCACTTGTATTTTACATTGATTTCACAGTTTTTTTTTTTTTTTGAGTATGGATTCCAAACTACTTGGAAATAAATGAATAGTGCTTCTAGTGTTAATATCAGGCAGTGGTATTCGTATTACGGGATGTCGGGAAGTGTAAAGTGAAGACTTAGTTACTCAACTTCAGAAGTCTCCACAAGTCCTACGGTAGTCGACGAGTGCTAAAAAAAACATCCCAGGAGAAAGCTGAAGGTATGTGCCATACGCACATGTAATTATAACATTCTAGGACTAATAACTGATTTTTGGCAAATATTTTTAAAAAGTAAGTCGGAGTGTGGACTTGCCCCGCGGGATGGGCATGGCGCGCCTCCGACAACCCCGCGGTTAAGGGGTTAAACATGTAACGAGACTTCTATTACAGTAACAAGTGATCAATGCTAAAGGGACACTTGTCGTTTTATGCATTCTTGTAAAACCTTAAAACTGGTATAAACACCAATGATTACAGTATTGAAGAATTATGTACTCTTCATCACTAAATATCATGGAAGGGATTTTAGAAAATATATGGTAGTGCGTGCCGAGAGTAGGTGACCGAATTCCTAATTAACTTACCCAGCAATCACTGGCAACTCCTGAGTTTGTGAACACACCCATTGTATTCTTGCTACCACCAGTTTATTTGATTCAATTTAGGACAGACTTCCAGTGATAAAGAAGTTAATGAAAAATCCAGCCAAACAAAATCATCAGGAGACAGCATGGTATTCAAGGGGTTACATGGTGCGAAGAACATTAGGATGTGGTGAGGTACTTGCCATATACGAGTCCCAAGGATGACGTGGAGTAGGTTCCAAGTTCAAAGGTTAAGAAGTGTGGGGGGGGAGGGTAACAGACAGCGGTTTAATATCAGACACACATAAAACACACCACAGAATAGAGATTAATCTCTTATGTTAACCTCTTCAATCTGATGACTTACTTCTTTATTCAACTATCTCCAGACTGTTTTATTCTTAGCTTAGGATGGACTTTTCTAACTCAAGGGGTTAGATAAAGGCCTCATTAACCCCTGCTAAACTTTAATGGTCTTTCCTAAGGTGAAATAAAATCATCTGGAGGGAACAAGAATAAACATACATCATCAGAGTGAAATGATTAAATCAGGAAAAATTCTGCAGTAACCAAAGATGATTTTGGATGATTACAGATATTTTGCAGTAAATGGATAAAGATTCATTTTTCAGGTTAAACTGAGAGGAATTCCATCAACGAACGGAATGAATTTTATAAAGCTTTACGAAGAGAAGGTTTAATAAAATATCATAAAACTGGCAGACAACTTGAAATGAATGGAATGAATTTTATAAACTTAAAATACAAATTGGAAATTTTAACACAGATATGCTAATAATAGGAGAAATTTTGCACACTAATATGCACAATATAAATTTTGAGTTCTGAGTTTTGACGAGGTAAGATAGTAGAGAGACACTTCCCACAAAAACAAATATATGAAATACTGTATTTTTAATGGATTCAGTGACCCCTCACTCATAAATTTATTCAAAAGTCTGACATGTACTCTACTATGGCCAGTATATTTAATGCTTACATTATCCAAATATAAAATAAATTAGTGTGTGAATGCTATTTAAATTTGGGTAGTGAATGCTCTCAAATAGTGCAAGGAAGAGCCCTAATATGAATGTCAGTTTTGTCAAACATATGATATAAACCAGAAAGAAAACAAACACTTCAAATAATCATCCAACCTTATTTTCATGCAATTATGTTTCTCCTCTTAAACATGTTCAATATAAGTGAGAGCACACTGCAAAATCAAGGGGACAAATTAAAGGGACATAGAAGAAGTTTACTTTAAAATCAAAGAAACAAATTATTTTCAGCCACAGAATGCAGATATAATGTAGAGAATCTGACTTTCCTTTATTACAATCAGGCACAAATATATCCAACTACTGTAGATGACTGGGAAATAACTGCAATATTTTCCTCCCATTTTAGTGGAACTGGATGTGGTCTCTCAAGCTTTTGAGTGACAAATACAATCCAATTAAATAAGCACTTTTTAAAATTCCAACTGACTGATTCTCTTTCTTCATATCAAAATGAAACAAGAGGATATTAATGCATAACATCTAGAGGGATCAATAATGGTGAAGTATGCAAGTGTTACCACACCAAGAAAAGAACAATGATTATACTGCCATATCAAATATTTTTACAAGTCCATGAACAATGCAAATGTGTAGAGGCAGAAAGGTGGGAGCCAACTGTTGTAACAATTGGTATACTTCAGTGTGGAATCATATAGTTTACCTGGGAGAGTTAAAAGTGGAAAATATGAATGTATAAACGGCCACTTGGCAGGAGAATGTGATGGCATATTAGTACACCTGATCTGATGAAAGAACTGCAACTCAGGCTAATCAATGGCATTAATACACTGACTGACCATTCTCACTTAAAGGGCTCTTGAATGTATTCCTGCTTTTATCTGAAGTTGGAACATACTAAAAATACACGTTTTAAATATCATTCCACCACTTTTTTCCCACCCGTAGACAAGATGAATTATGGAGGGAGCATTTTCGTTTTTTAAAGACTTTAAGTGAGAATGGTCTGTTATGCAAATACCACACAAAAACTGTATAGAGTGACACATATTAACAATGATTAGTTAATCCACACAGCAATCATCAGTATGAAACCATATTAATTTCAGAATGAAAACCAACCAAAAATATTTGAAATATCTCTAATTACTTTCAAGTTCCTTTTTGGTATAAATATTCAACAAAATTACTGAAATAAAGCAACTTGAAAGAGACAGAAATATCTATCATAATTTTAGGTTTCAATCATATGTAAATAATTGGCATTCACTGCTATAAAAAAAAAAAAAAGTCTATAATGAGTTTTAATTGTCTAAAATATCACCAAAAAATGTACTTTTGAGTGTCATTTTAAATATTCTACAGGTACACAGTGAAAACCACCATTATTTATAACATAAATATCTCCAACTATTTTCAGGTTCCAATCACTGCCACACAATGAAAACTAAATGAAGTGCCCTGCATAAGAAATATCTCCAAATACTTTATGGTGTCACTCCAATGTACTGAGTTTTGTTACCATGATACACTTATAAGAGTGGATGAGTCAACACCACACTACACAAGAATTAAATAAGGTGTTCAGATCCCTCATAATATAACCTACTTTGTGCCCAAGTCTATATACTGTTCATGTAATATGTAAAAGTATTGGTGTATGTACTGAGAGGACACAAAAACATGTCCTAAACACCCCATCCCCCCCTATTTTTTCTAGCACAGTATTCCTAAAACTATAATGTTATAAAAAATTTAAGTTGCCAGTATTCATGGTTATTACTCCTAATTATAGGTACACTTTGCACACTTAAAAACCATTCAGTACCTCAAAACAAGAAAAAAATAGAAATATAATAGCTCTGATACTACATATACAGTATCATTCCCACATGCACCTAACTTTCTATTCAATATAATTACCATCCTCAATCTTATTTTCTTCTATATTAATTAAAGCTATCACCATTCCTATTACAACTTCACTCAGTATTATTAAGAAACTTCTCTACTTTCACCAAACACATTCAAATTTACTCACCATCTTCATCGTCGTCATCCCTATACAATATTGGCCCATCCTCGTCATCGTCGTCTACTCTTGACTCTTGTAATGAGTTTGGTAGTACGGTGTTGGGAGGAAGGTAGGTGAACGGAACGCTGTTTTCTTTATTCTCCGACGACTTCTCACCCCCGCTGTCCCCCCGGCTATATGAAAAGCGTATGGGTTTCGTGCTGTGTTAGTCAGGAGAAAACGGGAAGGGGATTGTGTTACTGGAAGAAGTGTTTTAAAAAGACTACATCTAAAATTATGAATCTCAACTGTACTGTAATATAAATTAGTTTATATTACGGTAGCTCTATGACTCCCCCCTCCCCCTCTTAATAGTAATTTTTAAAAAGTATCTTTCAATTCAGTACTCAATATGTGGTCATTTGTTTTTATTTTATGTTTTACCACAGATGCTATTGTCCTCTGTTAAACAAAACAGAGGTATCTTCCTAACTTCAAATACAAGGTGGCAAAACCTTATCAAAACACACAACCATTATGATATTAATTATGATATGAAAAATGATTCCTTCATTACTTTTATTATATGAAAAATGATTCCTTTATTACTTATGAAGGTCTTCTCACAACTATAATGCAAGATAAAATGAGTACGTAAGACCTGAAGGCAAATGAAACAATATGACACACATATATCAGGTGAAAACATGTACACTCAGGGGCAGAAAGTCACCTAAAATTTCACCTTGTCTACTTTTTACTTTTCTCTGCTGGCCAAGATTTCTAGGTCGAAAGAGGCTTGGTATGTTTCTCTGCCCATAAATAATTCTCTCTGATGTGATGTGTCATGCAAGACAGAGACAGACATGTCCTAACTATGAAGTGGACAGTGGAATAGTGGATAAACTTTTGCCCCTGACTGCAACCCTAACTATGAAGCAGAAAGTGGAATAGTGGGTAAACTTTTGCCCCTGACTGCAACCAAAATCACTAAGATCAAGATGCATATATATCAATTTTCAACCCCTTCATCATGATGACTTATAATTTACAATTTTATTCTTAGTCCCGCCAGACTATTCTTCATCTTAGGAGAGCCACTTGCAATGAAAGGGTATGTGAGACTAGGCCCTCATTTCTCCTAGATGAGTAAAATGATCTGGACATAAGCAAGAGTAAATGAACACAATTTGTCATCTGATGTAAGGGACCATCAGCATCTATTATATTTTCAGTGCCTATTCTACAACTTATACTTATCATTTATTCTTACTGCATATCATTAGAACTTCACTGGTGCACTGCATTGCTTTAATTTATCATGGCTTAAGCTTTTCTTTTTAGTTAAACATGCATAAAAAAAGAAAAATGCCATTACATTCATGTCATACACAGCTTTATAAATGACCATATCCAGTACATAAAGAAACTTATCCTGGACTTTACCCTTTCAGTACAATGGCACTTTTAATTTTCTTTTTACTCCAATTATTTTATTCAGCATAAATGATAATTTTCACAATGAAGGGGTTGCATACAGCCTTTATCAATGCCTTCACTATGAAAAGTCTCACATAATCTGAATAAAATTTTGTTTGATGGCAAAAACAATATAAGAAATATGCCAACACACTGAAGGGGACAAGCATTTGAAAAATTATTAATCTTTCTTATCCTAAATGCATAAGAGGGTGCAAATTATGGTTAAAAAAAAAAATAATAATAAAAGTGAGGGTAACATCGTTATGGGCTGAAAATAAACACACATGGTCATGCTAGTCTCACTGCATGCAGGGCTTGGCAACATGCAAGATGAGTTTTTCTCTTGTTCCTATTTGCAACGAACAGCTTGACGGATCGCAATTCATACTTTTCCTGGCTGTGATTAAATTTAGCAGCCGGAATGCATTCTGCCGGAGTCTAACTACAGCATTCAGAAATGCTGTATATATTTTGCCTGATAACTAGAATCCGATTATTCTTCTTGCCAACAAAAAATGTGCCTAGATAACTGCTGCTAAAAGGGAACACTGATACTGGTAATTAGATCCTTAATTCACCTAACACCTTTCACATTCCTACAATAACTAACTTCCATAGCATAAAGTAATAAAAAATACAGCTAGACACTGCACTACCTTAGCATACTCTGGTAATGCTCTAGTCTTAAAACTCACAACACTTCCATAATGAAATCTTCACGGATAATAGACTAACCTCTACAATCACACTAATGACAGCAATCCACGATCCTTTAATATCAATTTACATCGTATGGAATGCTCATTAACTCAACCTGTACTAATGTGAAAGAAGAGCTAAAGTAGAACTACTGCCTTCTGTTTAGTATTTGCCTGTTTAACGTAAGCTGTGACTTGATAACCAGCCACCAAGCACTGTAGTATATACCATATATGACAGACCTGATACTGCCAATCAGACAAAAAAGCATAATTTATGGCTGACTTGCTTTTACCAACTAAATTAACAACAGAGACCTAAAACAGTTTTGACTATAACAGATTTGATAGTTTATCTCCAATCAGATTATCAGTATAAACCATAACATAATCTTTAAAAAAGACTTAATACTGGCTATCAGACTGGGAAGACAGAAACGAGCATCATCATAGCTGGCAATCCTTGACTATAAGTGACACATGAGGGAGACCTAGACTGACAACAACCTTATGAACAAATCCCTGTCATAACTAAGAACTGTTATTCTGAGAAGGGCATAGCGAGGATAGTGCAGACTCTTCCTAATGTCTCTTGTGCTTCTTGCAAAATTGAGACTTACAGCTGTATGCTTAGTCAGTCTGAAATGTGTAAGAACTGCATAATCAAACACAGTGTGGAAATGAAAGCTGAGTTAAGGAAGCATTTGGATGAAAGAGCATTTTTCCAAAGTAGTTATTATTTTCATCTAATAACATTCTCCATATCCATGTAGCTAACAAACTGTTGCTTAGGCAGAGTCATTCATTATGAAGAGATTTATTTTTGATAGAGTCAGGCAAAGAGAAAGCATCAATTTCAATGTTTCCTGGTCCTTTTGCATTGACAATATTAGTTATGACAGGGAATGGACTGTAAGTCTTGAGAATCATGATCTATGTGGGATTGTCTTTTGCTCCGAGCCAAAGGTGGGAGGTGGGAGACATTAACTTCCACAGATAAGACATGACACTCATATCTGCTTCTAGTTGCTGCTAGTGATTTTATTCGGCTTAGGAGATACCCCCAGTGGTAAAATGGTCAACTAATGATGTCTGATTTTATTCTATTCCTGCAACTCCAGACAATTTTGCTGAACTTGGAAAGACTTCTTAAAAGTAAAGGGTTAATGAGAGATACATTAAATTTTTCCTGCTGAAAAGTCTATCCTCAGCTGAGAAAAATAATCTGGAAATAGCAAGAATAAAACAAAAATCAAGTCCTTGAGCCGGGGGAGTTAGGGTTAACTGTTTCAGATCCTTATTATGCTGAATAATACTGCATGTTATTAACAAGAATGAAATACAAAAGTTATTTTTACAGTGATATGGATAATTTTACAGTGCTAGGCATCATGGTAGTAATGCAGGAATGATGCCAAAACTGCTGGTCTGAGGTACAACAGGAGGAGAAACAAAAACAATGCCAATTAATCCTCCAACAGTACTGTCTAATGCTGCAGAGAAAGTGGAGTTTTATTGTGTCATTTAATCAAATAACCATAACGATGTTATACATCAGTGACATGAGACTGTATTTTTGTGGACTCTGAAGGTTTTCTTGCAACCTATTTTCTACATTACACCTTAATATTTCTGTATCTTGTTATTTTTAATGTGTCAAACCACTCTCATTTTAAATGTCAGGACCAACTTGCCTAGCCCCGGGCTCCTACGCTCCTCATGGGGCAACATAGGATTGGATGATGGATGGCATATACAAAATCAAACTGCTATGGAAAAGGTGCCAGGAGGCCTCCAAAGCCCATCAAAAATACTAACCATGATGTTATTTTATGAACTCCGTTGTGTTCACTTGATTTGATGCAGTTCTATATTTAGATGAATGGAATGATAAGTTTATGCATTCTGCACCATTTAAAATGCAAACAGTTTAGGTACCACAACCAAATTATGAACTAAACTAAAGCAATGAAGACTTATCATATGCTATGCATTAATATTCAACCACTATTCAACACATCAATCACAACATACTAAAGTACCATCAACTTGGTTTACTAGGTCATAAACATGTTCAGAGATAAATTCACACTTTTTAAAATTTTTGGTATTTTTATATTTAGATCAGAGTGTAGGACTTTGTACCATGAGTTCATAGAAAAATCCACACTTCATAAAACTTCTGACACACACTTCTTAGCATGTGTTCACTGATACATCCACTATTTTTTTTAATACAAGGTGCAGGGGACTTTTCTGCATGCATTTTAGTCTTGGCACCAGCAGACTGTATACTATAAATCCCAAGCTCCCGTCACACAACACAAAGGCTCGGCACAATAAAGACAATCACTTGGCTTATCCATGCAGGCAGGTGCATTTATCTGGGAGAAATATTCCAAAACCAAGAATAAGTAAGATGTGAAGAAGAAACAGGGAGAGATGAGAAAGGGGCAAAGAAAGAAGCGAAAAAGATTTGAAGAAAGAAGCAGAATGGAGAACTGGAAGTCAAAGGTGAAAAAGGGGCAGAAATGGAGATCTTAAATTAAGTGCAAAAATGATACCATACAGAACTGCTTGAAAATGAAGATATGGGAAAGAATAGTGCCAAATTACATTAGAGTTTATGTGTGAAAAAAGAAAAGGAAAAATACTAAAATGCATATGGAGAGTGGAAAGACAAGAAGGAAGGATACAAAAAATCTGAGAAGCAACCCAAATGTGACAAAAAACAAACAAATGGGATTGAAAGGTGGCAGAATCAATTAGGCTAAGTGGACAAAAAGGGAATGAAGAGAGTGAAAGGAAGTGTGAGGATGAAGGCATGCAAAAGTATATGAGGGAAAAAGGCAGAATACGATAAAAATGCATATGAAAACTGAAAGAAAAGGAAAGGCGAGGGCCAATAATGAGTGGGAAAAGAAAAGGGGACAGAAAGTATTTAGATGAAAGCAAGTAGGAAGATAAAACAGAGATGATGAGAGAGACCGAGCTCAAGAACTGACAAGACAGCAGTGGAGTGATGTGGAGAATGAACAGGAAAAGAAAAAAGAAAGAAGATATATATGATGCAAAAATAATGGAACGAGAAACACTGAGCTAAGTGTGCAGGGTAAATATGACACAAAAGGGAGAATGCCAGGAAAAAATAATGACAGCAGAAACTATATACTGTAGAAGTATCATGTGGACACAAGAGAATGAAATTTACTGATAAGCAGGAAGGAAGTTTTAGTAGTAGTAACAAAAAGGATTGAAAACTGGAACAGAGGAGATAAACTAGTTTAAAGCACTGAATGACTCAACAACGAAGACAATAAAGAATGGAGAGAATGAGAGGGCAATTGGAGAGAAGAACAGAAAAAGTTCTGGGGTGGTCAAAATCAATGAATGAAGGTGAAAGCCAAGCATATACTGTATTAATGAAGTTAGTTTCAACAATGAAGATAACAAAAGCAGTAAGAATTAGAAGAAAATGGAAAAAGGTGGCAATATTTACCTGAAGTGAATGAGATCAGACAATTAAAGATAAGAGCAGATGGCAGTGTAATAGTTAAGACAGTGTTGGAGATACAAAGAAATACTGAGGAAAGACAAGGGAAAAATGGAGGGGGGTGGGGGGAAAGCATAGTAGTAGATATTGTAAGACAAGGAAGACAATTTTAGTAGAAGACATTTAGATGACAATATATGAGGGGAAGATACTGTTATTAGGGTTATGTAAGAGGATAAATACTGTACAAAAAGTACAAGCAAATGAGAGATATGCTGTATAGACAAAGAGGAAAGGTGACTAACAGTAACAGAAAATAATATGACTGAAGAATAATACAGGAATTAGTGATACATAAGGTGAGTGATAAATAGTGGTGAACACAGAAACAAGATATAAAAAGTACAGACAAGTGAAAGACAGGAATGAAATGAGAAAGAGAGAGAGAGAGAGAGAAACATGAAATGAGAAAACACGAGAAGATAACGGTGAAAATACAGAAACATGAAATATAAAGGTGAATGATAAGACACAAAGGAACTATAACTAAGAGGATGAACATATAAACACAGGATGAGAGGAGGATAACAAAGATTTGGTTCACAGTCAGAAGACTCTGAGGAAACTAGCACAGAGACAAGTCATGGTTGGTTACACGAGGGCAAAGGAGGAAAGAGCAAAGGAGGAAAGAAGAAAGAATAAGGAAATGGCATACAAAGAACAGGTGACAGAAAGAAAAAGAGAAAGAGGAAAAGACAGGGAAGGAGAAGAAAAGAGATGAGAAAGAGGGAGTGGAGGAGCTGACTGATAGATAGGTGCAGAGGAAGTCAAGAGGCAACAAAGAATATTGGTTGGGAAATGGAGAAGGAGAACAAAAAAGAAAACAGACATAGCCAATGAGGAGAGAGATACAGATGGAGGATAAATGGGACAGTAAGGACGAGGAAAAACCATACGGAGGGTTGAAGGGGGAGGAGGGAAGTAAGGGATGGAATCAGGTGAAGCTGAGAGAAGGGAGCATATGTCTAAAGGAGCGGAAGGAAGAAGGGAATGGAGAATGACAGATGGACACACAAGCAAAATAAAACAAGATAAAAACAAGGGAGATGGAAGGAAGAAACTATGAA
>JAGKTI010000683.1:0-25454 GCA_018397915.1 Birgus latro | reverse complement strand
ATAATTTAAGTTCAGACAGCAAACGAAATGACTTACAGTAATGTATGAAAACAAGAAATCTGAATCAACAAACTCAAATCACGATACAGGAGGAAATGACAAAAGACAGACTGACACAAGTAAGTCAACCAGTACAAACAATGAGGAAGAGACAGTATGTAACTACACACACAATTGAAAACGGGGAGAAAGGTAGAAGCTAAGAAGAGGAGAGAGGCGTGTATGTGGTAAAGTATGAGGGGGGTGGAGGGGGGTAACAAAAATATCCTAGGCAGTGAGTATGATTGGTTACCTGCTGTGAGGGTGAACAAACGTGAAATAACAAATAACAGTCCTGTAAAGCCGCAGCATTACTTTTCGATCTGGTATAATTGAAAAACACAGTGTTGTATATGAAACTGTAAAAATGCTATATGATACAGCTTATATTTAGTGTAATGATGTTATTCTATTTACTCTTGACTAAGCAGAATGCATCAAATTACCTCTAATTAATCAACCAACCTTTCATCCAGTAACAATAAAATAATTTGGAAAGGCTGAACTCAGTCAACTATCATCAATTAATTTCTAAATGTAATTTAAGCTAGTCTGTTTCATTGTGGAAAAAAAAAAAAAAAAGATAATTGCACTGTTCCTCCTCAAACCTAGTAACCAACCCACTGTCAAAATGTATGAGCACCAGGGAATCACACTGTATGGTCTGGCTTTGCATGGAAATGTGGGAACCATCACCACCTATTCCTTATTTCCCACTGAAATAGAGTGCGGAGAACAGGACATCACAACAGTTTTAACCTCACTCTATGCTTTACTCTTGCTACAGCTCAGACAGAACTTTTACAGGGAAGTGATTAGAAATAAGTTCCATCAATACTACTGGTACAATGCCTTACTAGGCTCAAAGTGATTAGAAATAAGTTCCATCAATACCACTGGTACAATGCTTTATTAGGCTCAGTCTTGCTACCACCAAATGGTTCTACATACCAGTATCTAAGAAGAGAAACCTTCTAGTGAAAGAATTAAAAATAATCTCTGGTAACTGACAATTCCAGGATATCATTCATGTTCTCATTCTTGCTGTCAGCAGATTCACCTTTTATCTCTGATATTACCAAAGTATGCTATTCAACTTTTACCTCTACTTGTGAATGGGTCAACTATAAAAAAAAATTTAAAGAAAACATGAAAAACAAAGGTTCACAAAGGTAAATCACTATAAAAATGGAATATATAATGTTCCACTGATATCCTCATTAATAAGAATTTTTCTACTATCCATGCATAGTCAGACAAAACAAGTTCCCCAATGCTCTACAAAATAAAAAATAAGTATATATATATATATATATATATATATTATATACACACATGGGAAAAACTGGCGCAGATGGGATGGTGGTGAGGGAGGTGTGGGGTGGGAGGGGACTGTGGCAAAATGGGGGGAAGGGAGAGAAAACTGCAATGAAAAAATTCAGCAAGGTGACATGGATATACCTGACTCGAGCCCTCCTAACGCCATACGCCCTGCTTTGTAATGGGGGGGGAGGGGAAACAGACACATGATAATCTTGTGTGGGGAACAGATTGAATAATTCTGATATATGGGGAATTAAATAACTGTGATAATATCTGGGGAACTTACAACTAAACTGAACAACTGTGGTACTTTAGCACTAAATCATACCCTACATAATCTATGGCACTGATTTAATGCTGGAGGGAAGGTACTTTAGCACTAAATCATACCCTACATAATCTATGGCACTGATTTAATGCTGGAGGGTAAGAGTGAATAACTTAACAGGGTACCTTTGAGGAATGATTAACTGTGGTACTATCTGGGGGAAACTGACTGAGAATTAAATGAATAATTGTGGTCTTCTGGTACTGAATTGGAACTTAACTGAATAAATTTTTAGTTCTGACTGACAAACTGCAAAGGTGATTATCTCAAGTGGGAAATTGACTGAATAACTGTAATAATTTGGGTTTCAGAATGAATAACTGATTGGTATATTGGAGTTGAATAGGGAATCAAATTACAGGGACTACAGAGTCAAGCTGGGGAACCAACTGAATATCAGGTGGTGAAGACTTGACTGAATGTGAATAAAATGTAATACTGGAAATATTTATAGCTATTACAAAGCAATAAATCTTCTGAGATAATGACATGATTTCCAGGTCCACAATTTTTTTCCCCACAACCATAATACTAACTTGCTGGGGTACTTTTCTTAACCTAATATTAGTGGAAACATGTGAAATTCTGTATAACTGCATGCAGTAATCATTTCAAAGATATCAACTTCAGGTTTGCTAAATTCCTTCCCCACAATCATAAAAAATACCCTAACTTAGTTGTAACTGAATATAAACACATGACTGAATTTCTAAATAAATACATGCAGTAAATGTCTGAGATAATATTAACCTCAAGTCCACTATATTCCTTCCCCACAATCACTTATTAAATACCCTAACTTGCTTAAAGCTCAAAGCAATTTCATAACCCCCATTTGAGAGGCAAGAGAGGGAGTGTGGAAAAGCAAAAGGTTGGATCCCCAAGCCAAGATTTTGCCCATATAGCATAAATACAGTCTCTGATACAAAATATACAGGCACAATAATTATAACAAGATTAGCCTACCCTAACTTTTAAATGACAAACTTTAAAATTCTGTTTCTGGAAGTGTCTTGAAATATTTATTACCCTCATGTATACCTACTCAACATGTTTGTAAATGCTGTATAACAGCATGAAAAAAACAGTATAACTATACCTTTACTGTACATCAAAATATATCAACCCTACTTTTCATTATATCCTTGCTTTGATTCTCTGAATATAATTGCCTTATACATAGCACACTCTAATCTGCCCTATAATAACTGATATTCATAGCAATAATTTTATTGATATAAAACTGCCTGAATATACTGGTACACACAATACCTTTTAATGTAGACATATCCAACTTTCCAATAAATGCCTTTACTGCTCTCTGAATAACTGCTTAAAAACATCAATTAGAATATCAAGAACACTTAAGTCATACCCACCAACTTTTCGAAAATAATCCTTTCTCTAATATTATTAGTGGATAAAGGGATTGTAAGTATCACTCCAAACACCTAGTATTAAAATTTTAAAAAATCAAAACTAAAAACTAGTTGTTAGAACATCCCATGGGAACAGTATTAATTTCAAACACCTGATTAACCGAGAACCCACACATCAATTAATAAACAAATGTTATGACACTCAAGCTGTATGAAGAATATCAACACAAAACTGCAAATATCAGACAATATGAAACAATCCAAATACCTAAAACTAACCTTAACTTCTACTACTGTCTGCTTCTATTCATTCGGTTACAAAAAACCTTATCCCAACAAAACATCCTCTCCTCTAACACCTAACACACAGTCCTCTCAACTGACTTCATAATACTCCAATATATAACATACTGGTACTTGAAGATTCCTGCCTTATCTACTCTTACATTAAATACAGTATCATGACCAAAAATAAAAAACCACTCTCAAACTATATATGCTTAAATAAATATCTTTAACCTCCTGCCTTATACGCATTAACATTATCCTGAGATCAAAGCACACTCCTTCCCTCCCTACAGTACTCTTTAATTAATATCCTCACTCTCTAGCCTTGCTTAACTTTGTCTTAAAATTAAAATACAATTTCCTGTCCCACCTATTCATGTATTAAAAAAAAAAAAAAAAAAAAAAAAAAATCTTGCTCTACAAACCCCTACATTACCCTGAAATCAATCTAAACTCCCTTGTCCTACCTACTCTTATTTTAAAACCAGAACAACAACTCTTGACACAAACAACTCAGTCCTTATACTATACCTGTTACTGTCCTGTCGTACAGCAAGTGGTTTGCCCGTGGTGTCGGTGGGAGTGCCCGCTGGAGGAGTACCCGCAGACCCATTGGCAGCACTCCCAGTCCCTGGCTTCTTCTTGAGCGCGGATTTGAGTGGCTTGGCATCCAGCCTGGGTTCCCGCGCTGGCACTTCTTCAACCTGTGGAAACTGGGAGCAGTCATGCCCGGGTTAACGTACGTGGGGGAAGTGGCTGGGTTGTGTCACCTCCGGGCCAACAACTCGCTACTATAGTCTGCTTATTTTAGTGTGGTGAAAGTAGGTCATGTCCCCACACATGAATGCTGAGTTATTATTTACATGAACTATGAAAAACCACCAACATCCTATTACTTCAAATACATGTTTTTTTATTTCACTATCAACACATTCTGTGTTAAAAATCTTCAGTGCTAATTCAATTAAAATTAAGACAATGAAGAGTAATGGTGGTAGAGACATCTTCACCAGAAAACATTAAACAGACTATAGAGGTCAGAGTGGACTATACAGTGCACTACAAGCATAGTCGTAGTCGTCTGCTGGAGGGGATCTACAACTTTAAGCTGAAGCATTACATCTAGTCGAGAACCCTACCTAAAGGACACAAAAAAAAGCACACAAAAAAGCACAGGATAGCAAACATTGTACCATATACCAGATAAGTACCAGATACAGAATATGGTGTTCCTTGGCGCTACAGATCACCAAAAACACAAAAGTATGTACACATAAAAAGCATAGGATGGCAAATATTGTATGCTAGCTCAGAACCAGTGACAGAACATGGTGTTCCTTGACCCTATGGATCACCTGCCCTAAGAACCCATAAAAACATGGCTCAAACATGTCTAGTTCAGCTGCTCACGTACATAATTAATGTCACCACACAAACTTAACCATGTGCAGTTTTTTATACTTTTCATCTTACATGCACTTCACATAAAATTGTCAGACACATTAATTTTGTTGATTGTAACTGAAGATGTGAAAGTATCAAGGGAATTGAGGAAATCACAAGGCAGATGGCCTGGGATGGCAGCTGTGAGTACAGTTGAATGGGGACATAGAAGCTTAGGTCTAAATTCTTGTCAGTAGCGGACATTCCCTAGCACTTTTTTCTTATCCGTTTCTTTCTCTAATGGTAATTTTATTATATTCTTGAATATTTATAATATATGCAAAAGAAAACAAGAAAATTAATACAGGGTACTGTATATTTAAGTTATAAGGTTTAATATGCAAAACAGATCATCAAGGAAAATGTGCTAGATATCTTCCTAAGCCAAGAAGAATATGGAGCTAATAGGCACTGCTACTATGACCCTCAAGGAAGAACTCCAGGATAAGACATATTGTAAAACACGAGCAGATAAGTAGACAGACAGACATAAATGGACATGTGGCACCAAGCCTGAGCACACAACAACCTTAATTTATATCCAAAACCTTAACCCATTCAATGCTGTAGTACACTTTTTACTTCATTCTTACTACCTCCAACTGGATTAATTAAGCATTCACATGACTTTCCAACAGAGATTAATGGATTATCTTCACCTCAACTGAATATCATTGGAGGTAGCAAAAAAGTCCTTGTGTGGAAACGGCAAATACTGTGCAATATAAAGATAAAGGTTGGTGGGACTTGTAACTAACCAGCGTGTAGTGCAGTACCTGTGAAGTGTCATAGTGAGGATGTGAGCTGCTGAAGTACATCATCCCATCAACCTCCGCACCGTCCTCTTCATCCTCCAACTCCTCTTCTGTCAAGAGCATAGTTTAAAAATGTGAACGATTATACATGATGTGATTGTCTCATGGTGAAAACAACACAAACATAAGAATCAGCCGAGCCCATGATTCCTTTTTAAAAATGTTACTGATTACACGTTATGAAAAAAAAAGAAAAAAAAAAAGGCCCACACCATACAGCATAACAGCACTTGAGGTGTTGGGACTGAGGTTAGGATACAGAAATCCAGTTCATTATGGGTAGGAGACCAGCCTGCATCCCTTGATATTAAAAAAAAAAATAAATAAATAAAAAAAAAAAATAAAATTAAAAGAGGGGAGGGGGGGGGGGGGAGGTTGTCACTTGGAGCAGGGAATACTAACCTATTCAACACCAAGTCTTAGCTTTAGTATGTATCTATGTATCTTAAACCCATTCATTACCCTACTCTTTATTGCCCAACATGGAGTGTGGAAACCCATGACAGATTTCTGATTTCTAAAAGAAGCATGTAAATTCATCAGAAACAACTAAAGATGTCCCATGAAGTTCTGCATTAAAAAAAAAAAAAACTCTCTCCCAAGAAGAATAAAACACAGTAACTTGGCATTAACATGAACTAAATATGTCACCACACTTACAGGATTAATATTTAAACTGTAAGCCACTCAACACCTGGCTGCATATGTACATTTTAATTAGCCACTCTGACACAGTGTTAACTCTTTAAGAAACATAAAACACAAATTTTGGTGATTTGCTAGCATATCTATAATATGGCACGAAAAAAAAAAACTTCACTCGACCACATTTCACCATGATGGGATATGAGGGGTCATTAATTCTCTCTCTCTTCAGCATGGTTATATTTTTCTTGTGTTTACTGGACAAAAGTTTGAATTACCAACTTAGTTAAGGCTGCATTACACTTCTAGTATCTTATATTTACCTATGCCAATGAAGCTGGAGGAGGTTATGTATTCACCCGTTTTTTTTTTTTTTTTTTTTTTTTTTAAGTTTCAGATCGATTTCAGTTAAATTTCGTGGATATGGTGACACACCAGGGAAGAGCTGATTTTCTGGTGGTGATCTGAGTTGTCTGGTATAAGTGTTAGTGGAGGTGAGCACTTTCTGAGTGCTGTATTCTTTTTATAACTGAAACAAATCTACATGATAACGAGAGTGAAGTAAAATCCCTGGTACATTACTATTAGCTATATGATAAAAAAAAATTCCAGTCACTTCTAAAAGATCTGAACCCAAGTAGTGTACACAAGGCAAGGTTGTTGCTCCATATCATTAGAACTACCAACTGAATCCCAAGTGAAATGGGACACACAATCATTCATATATCAAACAACCCCTCAGGATCCTGGCTCCATTTTGCAGGACTTACCATTTGAATTTTTCTTCCTTTTTCTTTACATATGCACTCACAAACAGCTGCCAGGCAGACCCTATTCTGTGACACAAAACCAACACCAAAAGAAAATCTCTACTTAAGATAGGATGTCAAATTTTTGGCAGGAAATTCATACCTCCATTAATGGCAAAATTTAAGGATTAATTTAGCTTAAAAAGCTGGTTCAAGATGAAAAATAAATAAACTGGCTATGAGAAAGAGCAGCCAATGATTTAGCAATTAATTATCCATGGATTTATAAAAGCTGGAAAAGACACACAATTTACAGTCAGTCCTTGTCATATGCACCCCCATTTTTTTCTGTAATGCATAGAAAATTGCATAAACATTGCCCTTTTTTTCCTCCCTTAATACACAGTAAATTACAAAAGCACTGCCTATTAAAAATTTGGTGGTATCTACAGTCTACAGTTGATCTGCCAAGCCCCCCTCCTTATGTTACTGATCATGCACAAAAAAACGTCATAATGCTCTGAAATACAACCTTACCATATGATAAGGACTAACTGCTATTAGTGAAGGAAAATGGCACTCCACATACAGTACAATTTCAATTACCATCACCAGCATTCATAAACTCTGCCATTTTTTCTTCAAACCAACCAAGGATGCTGCTTGTTGTTGAGAAATGCAAACACTCGCCTATTCCTACTGAAAGTCAGAGAGAATGGCAGATAATGTTTTTCACTTGAAGCACTGACTAACCGAAATTCTTTACTAACCTGTAAAGCTTTAAGTACTATGCAAAAATAATGAAACTAATTCATTACATTTTTATATATAAACAACTGTACATGTATTGTATGCTTTCTTAAGTAAATCCTTCTTGCTGTAGCCCAATATGGATATATTGCTCTGTTAACACAATACTGTGTATCAAAAGCATTGAAATGGAATGCAGACAAAGTGTATGCATCATCCAAGCTCCAATAAAACCCCTAATCACAAGTTCTATTACATAAAAATCCCTCTGCACCATAATATCTTTTACATCTCCACCTACATAGAAACAAAACTTTTACATCTACAGCTATATAAAAATTTTCACTAATCAATGAAATGGCATACCAATGCACAAACACCTTTCATGACAATTAAAAATGGTTCAACCTCTTCACCTTACAGTTACCCCTGCAATTCTGTAGTTTATTTTTGTTATTTCCTGATTATTTTATACAGCTTGGACAGACTTTTTTATCTGGAGGGATTAGCTTAAGTCTTCATTAATCACCACAATTTGAGAGACATTTCACTGTTTGAATAATATCGTCAGGAGACAGCAAGGTCGTTGGTGTCAAGTACAGTGCTCTGCCTCATGTCATCATCTTAATGTGGTTCCTCCTACCCTGACTGCCAGCAGTTCCAAACTCAAGATAACAGGAGACACACACACTACAATTTCATATTTAGAATACTGTATGTAGATTTGTTTACCAAAACATAAAATAAAATGAACTGAATTCTATTAACAAGATTATATCCTGAACAAAATACCTTCTGTGTCTGAATAATAAACAAAAACTATTATGTATAAAATGAGTAGTAACTTCATGTTACAGATCAACAGAAAGTTGACTCACCTCCATAGTCTGTGTTGGAGAGGTTGTGTCCCATTGCATTTTGGACTCCCGACCCTGTCGACGAGACTGGGGGGTGGTAGGGCGGGGGAGGGTGATTCCGGGGCTGCACCACAGGGGAGGGGGATGAGAACATAGGGGGAGGGGGGATGGGGCCAATTTCGGAGACTGGGATGGGGGGTTCGGGGAGGTGGTGGGGATGCTGATGGTGTGGGGGGAGGTAGTGGCTGGGCGGGGGGTTGGGATCGCCCCCGCCCGGCCCCGACCCCCCACCCCCATAGTACGTGTGGGTGTCCCGCTGGTGTACAGGGTGGAGGCCAGACGGCAGCTCCGTCGGTAGCACCTGCACTCCACCAACACCACCCTCGGAGACTGCAACAAAAAACAGTGACCACAACTTTATACCCTGTCTCACTACAAATACTTAAAGCTACTGTATTATCACTACCACAAAAAACTTGCTATAATATATGAGACTACTTATTCACTACTTAAAAATTTACTTACAAATCAACAACTATTCAGTATTAGTTCTACAGTACAGTAAGTCCTCATTATATGTTTCCTGTATCATACACTCTTTTGCTGTAAATTCCTATGGAAATTAGAGAAATACAGCCACTTACACAGATAAGTCAACACCTCCAATGTACAGTACAGTACCAGCTGTTTGGAAAAAGACTATTTTTGGAACATAATAAGGACCACCTGTTCTGTATATACTCTACTACCAAAATCCAGCAGTAAATTTTAAAATCTATGTAGAACTATTATTACTAACTCTTGTTGCATAAAATCAGGTCTAGTAATACAGTACTGTACTAAAAAAAATTATCTGCTGCAGAATTAACAACTTAGAACTGTCGATACTAACAGAAAAACTTTTGCTGCAATAACTAAGACTATGAATTCATAACTATGAACTGAAAATAAATCTTGCAGTGGAATCCAAGAGCTATCACTCCTAAGAGAAAATAATAAAGTAATTACAGTACCTGAAACAAATGTTAAATATTAAGAAAGAAAATTAGAAATTATATGCTGGTATAAATTTGCATGATCAATTTACTGTAATTAAAATGGAAATAATTATACAGGCAAAATATACCATCACCTTAAATGATTAACTGATTTTTACTTTATGGAATGGTGCATTTAAACTAATGTAACTGAGAAAACTATTTAAATCAGAGTTATCAAAGCCACTGAGTGACAAAATGACAAAAGTTACAGCTATTGATACCCAAAATCCCTGCAAATAGAAATGTAAATACTGTATATAGCTGAGTCTCACAAATATGAATGTCCTTTTTTACCTATTAAATTTTCCCAACTCTAATGATGCAACAATGCACTGAACTTACTGATGCAGAAAAATAACTTGTACATTCCATCTTGCATGGTATTTATCTGCATAACTGGAATTTCACACCTAAATATCAAATAAGCTAAATCCAACGTAATACTGTATCTTATTCAATACCAAGATGTCTTTTCTGTCATATCTTTGCCATCATCAGACAAATTTATTCAGCCTAGAGGAGACCACTGGCAGTAATGAGGTTGAAAGTCATCAGCCTTGACCTTTGCCCTATTAAAGGTTCTTCCTATGCTGAATATTAATATCTGGTAGTAACAAGAACATAACAGACAGCATCATATTGTAGTGACTTGAAAAGTACTTTAAAATTCAGAAAACATTTATAATTTCAAAATGTATCCAGTTTGAGGGAATTTGGCTTTGGGAGACTCAACTGTAGCCTAACCACACTGAAAAAAAAACTTTAATACTGTAAACAATAATATTCAATGGCAAAAAAAGCAAACCCACAGTTACCATACACCTGGAAAGGAAAGCAATTAATAAAAACTGTAAATCCCAGCATCTATTGAAAAATATATATAAATTATGATATGCTAGTAGACTCCTTCACTGTGAACTGAAACTTTACCTCTAAGCTCAAAAATAATTAAGCTATTGTTATGTATCATTTCTGTTATTCTGGCCACTGGTTTACTTATATAACTAACTGGCAATGTACTATAGACCACAAACACCTTTTTTTCTGTAGCAGACAGTGGACACATTTAACATCAAGCTAACAACTGCCTCCAAAGCTTGGCAAAACAATGAAGTGCTTTGGAGGTCTATTCCCTTAGGTACAATGATGTCTTAATTATGCTCCTTTGCTACCCCCAGACAGTTCTATTCAGCTTTTGGGAGACTTTTCGAACTGGATGAGTATGTGATGACTCCCAAGATAAATAAACCAACTGAGGGTATCAAAAATACAGTAATTCAAAATAAGACATGACCGTACTGGCTAGGTTAAAATACTGCGATCAAGGGACAGGGGGGACTAATAAACAGTGCCAATATACTGTACTGTACTTCACCACAGACACAAAAAGCAATATCTATCCCTTACTGGATAAGAGAACTATGACACAATCCAAGACAATCTACCGTGGATAAATTCTGAAACACATGAGAGGGATTCAGGTGCATTCTGCAAAACTAGGGGACTATTATCAACCTTGTAAACAAAATTACATCTTCACCAGGTAAATAAGTCTATTATTCATGTAAATACTATGATTTGGTGAGGTGTATAGGCAACTGTTCAATTTAAAGAAAGGACATGTTGCTAGGCAGATGGAGTTTATAATCTTGCAAATGTAATGGGACATAGTGCCCTGTAAACAAATCAATATATCTGTATGTAAATATGGCTACTAACTTTGTAAACATAATGAGATATGGCATCATTTAAAAAGGTATATTAATTCTGAAAACATAATGAGAAATATGGTGCTATTTATATGTCTTGGCAAACATACTGAGGTCTGGTGCTACATGAATGTGACCAATAATTCTGAAAACAAAACAAAGTGCTACACAAATGCAATGAATATATTAATCTTGTATATGAATAGCACGAAGTAGCTAAATGTGATAATTCTTGAAAATTACTGCACTCAGTGCCATGTAAATGAGGCTTAACCAGGAAATAATGAGATATGGCACTATGAAAATGTGAGGGATATGATAACTATGTAATATAGCAAACATACTGAGATCTGATGCCATGTAAATGTGACTGATGTACTTTTAACCATAACAAGACTGGGCATAACCTAAATGAGTCTATTAAACTTGTAAACAAAATCAGATAAAGCACAATGAAAATGTAATTGCTACATTTACAAATATGCTATAGGAATTAAGTCTGAAAAAGGAATCAATTTTGCTTCAATATAAAGGACCTCTCCTAAGCTGAAAAAGAAAAAAAATTATAAATCAGATTAAAATTTTTAGATGTTCTCAGGTTGATGGAATTATATGGGGACACAATAAAAGCGGCATAATTTCAACACTGTATAAAAATGTGTAAATCTCTGGACAATGATTCATAAACTCACAATTCCACGTCATAAATCAGTCTGATTATACAGAGACAAGGAAAGAGAGTGAAAAATCTTTTTCATGTTTCTTCTTCCTTATTAATAAGAATGGCAAGATTTGAAGACTGCAAAATCTTGTGTTCTTTTTTTTTTTCTTGCTAGTTATCATATAGAAACAAGAAAACATCTTCCTCTCTTATGAAAATACGAACTATGCACAATCTTTTTTGTAGTTCTGTCTTAGTTACGAAAAAGATAGGGAACAAAGCAGCAGAATCGTTCCATGTTTCTTTTTCCTTAGTTTAAACAGAGAAATTATCATGTTACTCAATCTTCTCACGACTTGATTTACCCTTTGTTATAAGAAGGCAGTTATCATATTTCTGTGAATCAAAGTCCTTTTTTAGTATGAACATTGGGCTGGGGATCAAACTGGAGGAGGTGGGGAGTGCTACTGGTGGTGGTGGTGCTGGGTGGTTGAGATGAAAGTAGTCCCTATTGCATACCAAGATAGCAATGATAAGTGGTATGTGTGGTGAAGCAACAATGATAGTAACAGTTGCAGTGAAAATAATACCTGTGGAAGAACAACAATGACAATGACAGTAGTGGTGAAGAAGTTGCAATGAGTGGTAGCTGGGATAGGGAAAGGTGTTTCTGCTGTATACGGTACTACTGTTGCAACAAACAGTAGTAAAGAAATTGCATTTTGTGGTATTGTCAAGCTCCATTAAAACTGGCACTCTAATGTTATGGTAGTATAAATGGTCGTATTGTGGTTTACTTATTACAGCTACTGGAGTAATGGTAACATCTGAAGTTTTTGTAGTAATGCTGGAGAGTCTTGTGGTAATGGTTGTAAATGTAATTATGGTTACAGTGAGTGGTGAATGTAATATCTGCCATGGTTATGTACCGGTATTAGATGAAATGATAGTGGTAATAGCTGTGGTAATAGGGGTACATGTTCCAGCAATGGTAGTACCAGTGACAGTGCTATCAGTAGCAGCTATGGTGATTGTGAGCGAGCAAGCAAGCGTAGCAAGGCGATGTTTACTCTATGTTCAACTGAGAAATGAGCGGCCCGACACGACACAGCTCAACTGCATGGTTTTCAGAGGCTAGTAACTTTTCTGCAATATGGGATAGAGAAGAGATTCTTTCAACATGTAGTAGATACATTCAATAAATTTTGTTTTAAGCTACATATTTACTCATGAGACCAAAGAAACCCCCTGGAATCCCAGCTATCCAAGGGAATGTACCGAGGGCTTCAATTTATAAGCTTCACTATGAAATCAAATTAAAAATGATTTCCTGTTCTAAAACTATGTTTTCTTGCATGGTTTCTAACAATTATATATCAGATATTATGCTCATAATTTTACATGAATGTTTTCTTTGTATGTTTACAGGGTGAGATTAACAAGGGTTTTATCATTCAATCAACAGCCAAGCATTTACCGATGCAGTTCATTGACACGGCAAGTCGGGAACAGAGAACTGAACATTGCACATGTGATAAATGCTACAGTGCCTTGCTATATGCACATCCAGAGAGAAAACAGGAAAAAGTAAAAATTTTAGCTCAATTATTCTTCTGTTAATGTTCAACTACCTTACCAGAAATGTTGAAAGTTTACACCAAGATGAAATTATAAGTATATGTACAAAAGCTCGCTCGCTTGCCACGCACTCACAAAGCACACTTTACTAGTAGCAGTACTGATGCTGTTGAGTAGCAAGGGTTACTGTGCCAGAAGGTGTTGTGGTGGCAGGGGTGGAGGTGACAGTGACACAGTAGTAGTTGTGGTGAGTGTAATTTCAATTCATGTGTTGTTGTAGTTGCAACTAATGTGGTGACTGTGATAGAGGAGAGAACTGTAATGATAACTGTTAGTGGTTAATTTAGTTAGTCATCACAGTAAAGAAAAAAGTAACAATCGGTGTTGAAGTATAAAAAATTGTAGTAGTTCTGGTGAGAATGGTAGATAAAAGTGAGCAAAAATTACATCGATACACAGACTTTAAAACATGAGACAACACTGCATGAACCAGAAACATTCACCTACACTCCTCTGTTTACTCACATCTGCCTGACAAAAACACTTAACGAGGATCCGAAACCTAAGCTAACATGACACAAACAAAACACCGATAATGGATGCCGTTGACACTTTCAGTACCATGTCTTATTATTATATTCTTCTATGATTTGGTGATTTTAACCCTCTGGCCATGATATACCAACCCTGTCTTTTATTCTGGCTAACTTCAATTTTATTTGCTCCTCTAAGCCACATAAAATCACCCAATGGCAAGAAGAATCTAAAAGACATTACCATACTGAAAGACTTAAAGAGTAATTCTGTGGTATTTTTAAATTTGGGTATTTTGTGGGGGGTGGGGGAGGGCAGGAGATGAATTACACATAGAAAAAATAGTAATTTAAAAAAAAGAGTAAATATTTTTCTACGTCCACTGAAATACCATTGGTGTAAAATGACCTAATAAGGTAATAATAATATAGTAGTAAAAAACTTACATCCATGTACACATATAATCAATATGGGGGTGAATAGGGAGGTGGTGGGAGGGGAGAGGGTGGGGAGTGGGGGTGTGGGTGGGTCAGGGTGGGGGTGGGGTGTGCGTAGGGGGTATAGCCATGCCTGCTGTCATGCTGGGGCTTCACATGCTATGCGATCATGCTTGCCTGGGCGGGGCGGGGTGGGGCAGGTTGGGGCAGGGGACTCACCAGGGAGGGAGGTCCGTGGGGGGTTTGGGCGCCCGGGGCCCCCCACACTGGCCCCTGCATATACACCGGGGAAGGAGTGGGCAGAGGAGGTGGTCGAGGTGGAGGAGGGAGGGAGGAAGGCAGAGGGGTGATGGGGTGGGGCGAGGGTGGTGGCAGTCTGTCCCGCCTGCATGAAGGGGGTCGGGGCAAAGGTGACTGCCTGGGACTGGGGGGAGGGCAGGCCAGGGGGTGGGTGGGGGCTGGGCGGGGCATAAGGGGAGGCCTGCTGCGGGGGCGTGGCCGGGGCATTGTGGAGGGCGGGGCGAAGGAAGCACCCCGCCAAGTTACAGTGTGAGGATGGGGACTGGAGGGGTCGCGGGGCAGGGCCTGAGCCAGGGGGCGTGGGGGCCTGATGGGAAGAGGGTGAGGTGGTGGGGCGGGGCTGGGGTGGGGGCAGGGGGGCAGTGGAGGGCTGGTAGTGGTCCCCGGGCACGGTGGTAGAGGGCACACACAGGAGCCACCGGGCATGCCTCCCCCCACACATGGTGGTGGTGGTGGTGGTAGTAGTGGCGGTGTTAGTGGTGGTGGTGGTGGTAAAGAGTGGCTGGGTGTTATCCGACCCGCCGGGGCTCCCACCACCACCCCGCACCTGCCACTTACCCCCCGGGGCCATGAGGGAGGTGGGTCTCTCGGGGCGCTCTGAGATGATGTGGTGGTGAGTGTGGTAGTCTGGAGGCTGGGTGTCCGGGGGCCCCGCGGTGCTGGCCGGGGTTGGGTTGGGCTGGGCGGGGGCAGGAGGGGTGAAGGCAGGCTGGTGGGTGGGCGGGGGCGAGCTGTCACCACCGCCAGCACTCCCGTTCACACCCTCACCCTTCTCCTTCCCGGGCTCTGAAACACATACAAAAAAATATCATCAGTTTTGTTGTATGCTACCTCATATACAACACAACACAACACTTCCTTTAATAAGCCTAAGCTACAAATAATAATAACACTGTAATACTGTACTACGATGAGCCTATTAACACAACACAATCAATCACATGCACACTGAAACAATCTGTCAGGACATCTAAATGCCAATAACTGTCAAAACACTGATAATACAATCCCAGCTATCAAAACATTAACTTTCAATACACAGCACAACTAAAACTACACCTACCAAACTCTCGAAGTCAGTACACCGCTCAACATACCTACTGCACGCCTGTTGCACGACCATCACTACAGCAACATTCTTACCACACAACCACCAACACACGTAAGCAACCACCTCCATGTCTACATTCTCCCCCACTTCACTCTGATTACACATTTTATACAGTACTCTATATTGCTATCTCCAGACAAATTCATTCAGCTTTGGAGAGGTTTTTCAAACTGTAAAAGTCAGATACTGTACATCCTTCATTAACCCCTTCACTATGAGAAATCTTGTAGCTAAATAAAACTGTCTGGTGGTAGGAAGAATAAAATAAGAAAACGTTACTGGAATAAAGAGAATGACCACTTTAATCTGATGATGCATTTTTTTCATTTTAGTCTGGCTACGTCCAGGCAATTTTATTCTCTCTTGGAAGGACCTCAAATATTGAAGCAGTTAATGAGGACTATAACTCCTCCTGTTCAAAATATCTCTCCTATGCTGAATAAAAGCATCTGAGAGTTGCAAGGATAAAATACATCAAAGCGAAGGGGTAAACACACACACACACTATAATACCCCTGCAAATAACAATCTTTGCCCTTCAATCTTAGTAACTATGGATTAAGGCAAAATTACATACTGGCATCATCTAGCCTAAGCATGTAACAGTGAGCCAGAATACCAAACCTACTAGACAAAACTGCAAGCTATACTACACTAACCTAAAAAATTTCATACATGTCTTTATATACAGACAGAAAATTTTATTCGAGGAAACTTTCACACCAATATCATAAAACCACACAAGAAAACCCATCTGGCAGAGATATAAACACTAACTTCTGAAATTCAAGGAACCTCGTGCTCATGGAGAAGAGTCTGAGAGAAATTTCTGATACTACATACAGCTGTAAATTCAATTCGTCATTTTCGTTTTCGAAAATTATATTTAACATTTGTGAGAAATTGTGCACAGCTATCATCTATCATCATCATCTTCATCATCATAATTCTATTTCTCACAAAAATGAGCCAATGGTAGCTCAAGCTATTAGTTAATTTGCCTTCAAAACTTCAAACAATAATAATAATAATTAAACAAATAATAATAATAATAATAACAATAATAATACATGGATGGGGTTATAAAAGAGATACAAGGTCGGGCAGTGGATGCTGGAGCGGCCCTAGTGAGAGAGGGCAGTGTTTGGAAACTCCCTGTACTGTTGGTTGCAGATGATACTGTGTTGTTGAGTGAAGATGAAGGGGAGCTGCAATGCTTGGCAGATGAGTTTGGGAGAGTGTGTGAGAAACGGAATCAAAAGGTGAATGTAGGGAAGAGTAAAGCGATGGTCTTCGAGAGCAGTGAAGCCAGTGAATGTACAATGAGATTGGATGGGGAGGATATGGAGAATGTGAGTGCATTTAAGTACTTGGGTAGTGTGATGAGTAAGGATGGAAGTCTGGAGGGTGAAGTGCTTGAAGGGGTGCAGCAGGGAAGGAAGGTTGCTGGTTCATTGAAAGCAGTGATAAGAAACAGGGAAGTGAGCATGGAAGTGAAAAAACTGTTACATGACAGTATTATGATACCAACTCTAACATACGGAAGTGAAGCTTGGACCCTGTTGGAAGGACAGAAGTCAAGAGTGAGAGTAGTGGAAATGAGTTATTTGAGAGGAGCATGCAGAGTCATATGGAGAGACAGACTAACAAATGAGGATGTGAAGGAGCGTTGTGGTGTGGATGTGGACGTGATAGGAAGCGTTAGGAGAAACATGTTAAGGTGGTTTGGGCATGTGGAGAGGATGGAGAGTGAAAGACTGATGAGAAGAGTGTATGTGAGTGAGATGGAGGGGAGGAGAGGGAGGGGGGGGAGAGGGCTGAGGATGAGATGGAGGGATGGAGTGGAGAGGTATATGAGAGAGGGGGATGTGAGTTGGGAGCAGGGTAGTGAAATGGCGGGGGGCAGAGCGACATGGAGGCGATTTGTTTGTGGCTACCCCGTGCGGGATTGAGGCATCTGGCAATAGATAGATAGATGGAAACAAAGAGAGAATAAACCAATCTTCCCAAGTACACTATCACCACCACCACCACCACCACTACCCCCAAAAAAATAAATAAAATAATAATAATAATAATGACAAAAAAAATAAATATTTAAATAAAATAAAATAACAACTCTCACTCTTGCCAACACAGAGGTACTTGAGGAAAGCAGGGAACGGCAGACACCCAACAAACTCCCCCAGCCCCGCCCAGGTCCACTCCCGGGGGGGGCTGGGGGGCAGGAGAGGGGGCAGCAGGGCGTGTGGTGCTGCCGGCAGGGGGCGTCACACTGTACATCAATACCATGCTTAAGGTAGCAGGGTTCAGCGCATATCAAAATTCACACACTCAACACAAGAACACATTTCAAAGGCCTTTAAGTGTCCAATTATACAGTATCATAATAACATACTTCTAGGTATCAAATCAACACTCTTCTATGTTTATATGTGTGTCAAGAGTTCTTTCTTAGTATATTCCATTCTCTGCACATCCTTATGTTTTTAAATACTCAAATTTTAAAGTAATCACACACTATGTACCGCAGACATTTTCCAAGCCTGTAAAGTACCTGTGTCGAGTAATTTGTTAGCATAGGCCAAACCTTGCACAACTTACGTAACTATACATTTCATCATCAAGCTAATTTTACCCCATGTACAGTCTGCAACAATGTTTATCCAGGTTTCTATACATATCATGATCTATCAGATGGCACTACTCATCCTCTCCACACGCTATTGAAATGTCTGGGTATTTTACACAATTCATCTGTATCATAACAATATTATCCCCTTCTGTGTCAGGCTATTTTATACTCTTCTGATTATTTATTAAACATTTGCATCATCAGTGAAATACAGGCTGATTCTGCTATATATATCATTACTCACAGTCCACTTGGAGAAGTGTCAGTGCCTTTATTTACTTCTATTTTTTATTACCACACATGCACCAGAGAAAGAATGCAGCCAATCAACTCTTATTGAATGTGAAGCTCAATCATTTAACAGAAAAGGCTGTTCATTCTTGGCGTAACGAATACTTTCCACACACACTATGTTTCTTTATATTCAACTGCCAGGCTAATTACACAACTGATCTGTATCGCAACATTATACAGACAGGACATGTGTCTCAAGAGGTCTTTGTCAGAGTAACCCACAACTTACACGTCTTATGTAACTGAACTGTTTCGCTAATTAACCCACTGTACCTGTGACACAACTCCATTACTTCATGACCAGTGTATAGGTGATTGTGGGAGGATCATTTCTACATCCTACACCCTGATAACTTCCATTTATTTATCTACAGTATGTATCTTTACCTATGTCTATCTATCTACTGTCAGACTATGTAATCTCAGAGGTGGTCGTCATGAACAAATCGCCTATATGTTGCCCTATTCCATCTCACACCACTTTCATTCCTTTTACAGTCCAAGCCTTTCCTCCACCTTATCCTACATATATATCTTTATCTCCTCCTTTCTTCCTCAAACTTAATTCACATACACTCTCCTTGTCAACATCTTATCCTCCATTTGCTCCACATGGTCAAACCATCTTTGGGTAGTGGATACTTCTCTTAATGCTTTCCAACACATTCATAGCAACACCACAATACTCCCACACTTCTCGTTTGTCTCTCCAGATAACTCATCACACTGACAACCTATTTCCACTCCTCTCACTCCTGAATTTTGTCCTTCCAGAAACGAGGTTAAGTTTATACTAGCAGTCAGTAGGGAAAACAAAGAAAAAAATCTTGTCTTAATTAACCTTCCGATAAACACAAAATCTGGGTCTTATTTCTCCCTTTAACAAACAAACAGTCCCTTCCATGTAAACTATTAAATGAAAGCCAAAAGAGTAAGGTACGCAAAGTAAGTAACCGAAGAATCACAGTAATTTCTCCTCGCATAAATCATGTGAAATACTGAGTTCCTGGGAAAAAGAGAAAGCAATTTGGGTGGATCAGCTTAAGGGATAGCAGGAAAGTGCACGGAGCTCCATAAATCATGAGGTAATGGCCAATGTGATCGCTGCGAATGCACTAGCGGTATGCAGCTAGGTGGGGGTATTACCTTTTGTGGTCACAGGGTTAGCCTAAGCATGTACACACACACAACCAGATTATAAACAAATGCTATTTAAGTGTTGAAAATGATACATATATATATAATCCATAAAACATTTGTGCATGTAACCAACATTTACGCACACAAACAAACACACAATAATCCACATATATACACAAACCTGACCCCCTCACACACACAGATTAATCTAGTTGCATCCACTCAGACATCCTAACCTGCACCACCTGGCATTCAGGTAACTCCATCAGTGTTCGTATTCACTGACTTTCTGGGCCAACCTCATCAAAACATCAGGTACAGTTTCCAACAGACATTAATAATACAAGAAGCACAGGCAACTTGAGGATATGAAATGGTATTACAGGTTATGAAGTACTCTATGGTACGCTTTTGAAACAGTTGACAATACTAAAAATAAAAAAAAATAAAAAAAAATGCATGCTGATCTCAATACATGCTCCCTTTATTTATTTATTTTATTTTTTTAATGTTATTACACCAACATGTCCACAGTAAATGATATGAAAAATCCCTTACTATACAGGAAGGATGCATTGGGGGAGGATGGTAAGTAGGGAAGGGTGGAAAGTTTAATGGGGAAGGGTGGAAGGTAAAGAAGGGAGAAAGGTTAGTAAATGGGTAAGGGTGGAGAGATACATTTATGTAGGTAATCATGGGTAAGGGTGGAGAGATACATTTATGTAACTCAAATATCTCCCTCATGTAATACTGCCACCCATACCAAGTAACAGAGGAACAACAGATGGAAGAAAAGGGAACAAGTGCTCGTAACTGTTGGCAGGTGTTGGCCAGTATCACACCTGCTACCAACACTCACCACCAAATACTACTCACAGGCTTCATATTCATTCAACGAAACGATTCTGCTATCACATTCAGATATTACTCTATAATATGCTTTACTCCTTTCTAGTCTCACTGTAAAATATCACTCATCTTCAATATTCCACCCAAATTCTTTTTCAGGATTACACACAACTAATGGACACTGAAATTAACATGCTCATTATTGACTTTACTCAGTTCTAGGCACTTCAATCTCTATAAGCATACGTCAGAGCATAAAATATATCTATAGTTTTTACGTACTTCCTAAACATGGAGGGGAGGGGAGGAGGGGGGGGGGGGGGGTTCTCGAACCTTGCCTAGCCTAACTTAACACAAAGGACAGCTCATGCCCGGGAGGCCAAGGGTCAAGCTGGGCTCCGAACAAAACCGGGGGAAGGCTGAACATGACTGAATTAACAAACCCATACACGAAGAGGCCTTTCTCGTTAGTTAAGTAAAAAGTCTGGTAGCAGCGTAAGTAAAACATTACATCACTGTACTGTATTGGTGGGGTTACATTATCTAGAAGTCAACATAGACAAACTCTCTTTTCTGTATGTACCACAAACTCATTCGCTATGGGGTCACCATCGTAATAAAAAGTCTGGCAGCAGTGTAAGCTTAAAAAAAAAAAATGTATTAAAAAGCTTACAATATCAAGAAGTCAACAGAAGCAATCACTCTTCCCTGTACGCAACACAAAGGATAGTCATAAGAAGGAACCTGAAAGTGAAATCTTGCAAGTCAAGCAGGGCTCCTAAAACTACTGGGGTGAAATTCTGCCAGACTTCCCTGAGGTGAGTCACATCCTGGCATTACTGAGGGGGGGGGGGGGTTCAAGGCTGCTATCTACTGGCTGGATACTGCATCACTAGTAACACATGCAGGCGATATGCTACTCTGGTCTACTTCTTATGTACCCTAGATAGATAGATATGGTATTTGGTCTACTCCTTATGTACTGTAGACAGATAGATAGCTCACTGCAGAGTACCACAATAATTCAAGATAAAAGTCAGTTGTGAATGGCATTTTTACAAAGAACACGAAATCTCTGAGCAAATATTTGTCTTACTCAACTGCATTTTTCACTTTTTTTCCCACTACGTGTCGGACGAAAACAAAAATCTTCCACCCCAGACGTGACTTTCATGTATTTCTCCGTGTCAAATTCATCCCTTCAACCTGAGGACGTAATACACATAAATAAATACATCATATATTTTAAACTTGCTATATCACCCGATCTTTATACTCCGCTTAGGAACGATTATGGGATGGACGGTGTAAGTTAGATATTATGTATGGCCTTGGTATAGAGTGCATTTGTTTTCATATAACGAACTGGGCTACTCCCATTAACTGAATACTGAGTTACACACACACAAGAGCTGAAGGTGTCAAAGCTGGCCACACACACACAAGCTGGTGTTAAAGATGGCCAAACTCGGCTGGTCATGACGTCAGCAGCCCATGACGCCACCAAACGCAAACATCACCACGAAAAACTAATAAAAACTACCACACTGCAGAAAATTTAACCGATGCAGAGTTCAAATGTACAAATATCGCCAAATCTATTTTTAAAATATATAAATAAATAAGTATACAATAAAAATCGACAACGTTGGTAAATAGAAAATCCATAAAAATTCGCTGGTGCAAAAATCTCAACTACAAACTCAAATAACAAAATCGCCAGAACGCTGCTAAGTACAAATTATAACATCGCAGGTGTAAATATCTTAAAGCCTATAACCACTCATATATCTTTACCTAGGCTGCTCCCCCCCAAAAAAAAGGGGGGGGGAGGGGGGTAACCAAGACAGGACGACACACAATTTACTCACACACACACACACACTTACTCGTATCTTAACCCCAAGGGGCGACGGGACAGATCCTCACCGCACCACACCTCACGCCACTCACATACAAATAAAACAAAATTCTCCGGAATGTTGCTAAATTCAATAAATAATAATAAAAAAAAATGCTGGTGTAAAAATCTCGGACTATAACAAACCTCAATACATATATGCAAGTCAGAATGCCACTTTTCTTTTTTTCTTTTTTGCCAATCGACTCAAAATTTCTCCTACATGGCTTCTTATTCCTACCCAAAAGACAGTGTTTCCCTCCTTTTATATACACTTGCTGTTCGTTTCACAGTGCTGAGTATCTTTGCTTCTAATATTTCGGTAAAAGACTTCTTATACCCACACAACAGCATCCTTCCCCTTTTACCATACTTCAATTCTCCTGTTCGTTTCATAGTGCTGCGTTATCTTTCCTTCCCATTCTTTTGCTGTCTGTTTCATACTATAGAAAATATCCTTCATTCTCAAACTCTCCTGCTGTCTACTTAACATTGCTGGCAGTATCCTCCCTCCTCAAAACTATCTTGTAAAAAAAAAAAAATCTGAATCTCAAATAATAACAATAATAATAATAATAAATCGAAAACAGGGGTGATGGAGAAATGGAAGCTATACCTAACCACTCGTAAAAAAAAAAAAAAATCCAAAAGGCGGTAATTATAAACTACGGTGCACATCACTTGAGTTGAAGGGGCAATGATCTGTATTTTACACTAATTAAGACGATCCCGTAAAACCTCCTCGGTGGTTCTGTTTTGCATATCACACCCCAACCCTTCCACTCCCGTGACCACAATTTTAATCTTGCTATCCACAGATGATTTTATTCTGATCAGACGATATTTCGGATTGGTGTAGTTAGATATAGCCTTCACTACCCCCTTCATTTCAAAATTTTTCTCCTAGACCGAACAAAATCGACTGTAAATAGTATGGATATGAAAAAAAAAAGACGCATGGGACTGATGGGGCTAATGCTATCTTACGTTATTTACATCTCTAAATAGAGCCATATTCTGCATCAGTAGCAAATTACAAGATGGTAAGGTGTAATGCGAAAAATAAACCAACTAGGGAAAAGTGCCACGAAACCTCCCCTGTCAGTGAGAATACGGCTCACTTTCAAATCCCAATCTTCTTTTTTCCTTTCTTTTCTTGGGGCTTAATGGCCATCGTCCGCTTGGGAGACATTAGGCCAACCAAATATATGTAGAAAGGTAATCAGGGCAGCCTCACGTCACTACTGGCCGAGCTCTTACCGAAGTCGTGGCGGGAGCATGTGGTAGAAGGCTCTCAGATCGGCTAGACGTGCCTCCTCCCCGCGAATGATCAGGACGGGTCTGATCTCCTCACCCATGTCGGCAGCCCGGAGCAGGTCGTAGAGGGTGGTGTAGGTCGTGGCTCCGAGCTGGTACGACCGGGTGTGGGCATCGAGGGTCAGGAAGTGGCGGTAGGAGGCTACATCTAGCCGATCCTTGAGGTCGACGATTGGAGGGCGAGATGGAGGGCCCTCCGCTGCTGGAGGAGGGGAGGACTCACGAATCTCCTCCATGGCCGAGGAGCTGGTCGACGCTTCCTCGGCCATGGAGGCAGTATCTGAAGACTCCTGCCCCTCCTCCGTCATCGATGGTTGCTCGTGAATTTGTACCGTGGTCTGATCCGTGGTCTTTGACATTGCCGGGTCGTCAACCGAAGAGGGAGTGGCAGTTTCCCCGTTGAGGGGAGCCTCGAGTCGCAGCCTCTTCCTCGGGGTCTGACGAGGGGCAGCAGATCGTCGCTGCCGGGCCCTACGCTCCCGTCGGCGGGGAATCGAGTGTATGTCGCGGGCGAAGCACTCGGGAATGACAAGGCAAGGCAGCCCGTTCTCCTCAAAGATCTTGGGGAGGAGAACGCGCAAAGCCCCCTTATCACCCCCACAAAAAGCCTTCGCCGTCGCAACACACATCTCCACGAGGATATTTAGTTGTTTAGGATACCCAGGATCCCTGGCCTGATGTCCCTGGGCCGTGAGACGTCGCCGTGCATGAGCAGAGCCCTGCACGGCCACACCTCCCGGCCCAGTAACATCTCGGGCCTCAGGACCCTTTGGAGTCCCAAACAAACCAAATTCCACCCGCTCTCCATCACCTAGGGAGCGTTGGAGGTGTCGTGGATTCGGCTTAACGATCGCCGAACGGTGCACGAAAACATCAACGCCAGTATCCTGGCGTTTGATGAAACCATACCCCGCACTCACGTTAAACCAAACCACAGCCCCCTTGATCTTCTGGGCTGCAGGAAACTGTGGCTGACTCTTAGCCCCCCTCAACGGGTCGCAGGCGTTATCGTCAGCTCTGACGTCTGGCATGGTCGGCTGCTGGATCCTCTCTCCTCCCTCTCTCCCAGTCCCAATCGTGGCGGGAAAAAGGGTCACCGAACCTTTTTGTTTACGTCTGGGGCATTGGAAATTGGATTAAAATCTCCATAAAATCATTCATGAATTCGATAAAGGAATAAATCGCACAATATGAGCGTAAATATTAATTGCTGCTAAAACCACTCCAAACTTTTGAACCAAAGTCAGAATCAAACATATATATATTTTTTCCATCGAATTAATTTGTTCACGTTGCGCGCATTCGAGATGGGATTATCGTTCTTTTAAATACG
>JAGKTI010000682.1:102680-113997 GCA_018397915.1 Birgus latro | reverse complement strand
GTGTGTGGGGGGGAGAAGGCTTTGTGCCCGAGTTTTGTTAGGAACTGACGGTCTTTAGTAGAGAAAATTTGGCTCTTATGGTATGTGAAGACGTGTTGATGGAAATAGTTAGGTAAGATAATGATGTGAATTCAGTTCTTGTGAATTATTGTATACAATACTGTCACAAATTATACTGCTTGGCTGACTTGTTTATTATTCATGATTACTGCATTTGTGTGTATCTGAGAAGTGAGGAGTAAGCAGTCAGTTCATGCTGACAACTTCAGTACAGTATATTTTTTTTTTCCTTTATTGTTGATGACTAATTGCTTTCAAGGACAGTTTCACTTTAATGAGTGCCAAAAATGATTCTTGGTAAAATATGCATGATGCTTGGAGGCCCTTATTCATGTGTTGATCAGGTCAGGAGTTTTTGCATGATTGATGATGAGGACCTTCAAGAAGCTTTGTGCCAATCCTTGGTGGTTAAAATTTTTATGGGGAGTATTAGGGGGCAAAACTAGTCGGTTAGGTTAGGTTAAAATGCACTTATTTGTCAGGTCGGCGAGTATCGTATGTAAAGACACGTCTTGGGTGTCTTACTGTAGACTTATTTATAATAACCTATCTGTAATCATCACACCAAACACCTCATTAACTCCTTTAATGTGAGTTTTATATTACTCATGATTTAATAACTAATCTTATTTTTTCAGCTAAAAAAGTAGTGATAGGAAGGCTTCAAATGAGACAAATGTGCAAAAGTCCTGTGGTGGCAGCACCAATAAACCCTTTATACATGCATTTTAATGTCACTCAAATAACGTTTTCGCTAATAACGGCGTTTTTCTGGCACCAGTTAGACGTTATAGCAAGACAGGCGCGATAGCGATAAAACGCTATAGCGGAACCCGCAATAGCCGAGGGTTGAGTGTGCTTTTTACATACCCTTGTGTTTTATGTTTTTGTATTAGCAATGTTACTATGAGTGTAAAGTATGAGGCTAGCTTGAGATGTAACTGCCAGTGAAGATTATTGAATGGGGGATTGGTATGGGTAGGGGTATGGGGGAGGGTTGGGAGCTGGGGTAGAGCTCTTTTTGTCCCCCCCCCCTTCTCCCATTCTCCCTGGGTATATAGGGGTATGAAGGGGGCACCCCTCAGCAGACATTAGTAATCGTAAGTGTACATGACAATTCTATACTTAAAATGATACAGGTAATTGTTTTACACACTGGAAATGCATAGAAGTGTAGATGAATAGTTGCAGGCAGGTACATCCAAGTCCAAGAGCAAATTGAAGCCATATAACATCCTAGATACTGTAAAGCCCAGAAAAATTTCGCCTGGAAAAATTCGGAGTATAGGAAGTTTTGGATTATTGGTGGATGGAATTGAGGACTTTTACTGTATTGCCAACCACTCAGTTAATATCTGAGGGTCCACTTTATTGTGCTTGACCAATTGGCATGGAATCAGACAGACTGAAAGTATTCCACATTATAGTCTTGCATCAACATCTAGGTTGTTAGGTGGGTCACTGATAAGTTCTCATGAGAATTGAGGTTCTGTTTCATGTATTACTGAGTGTTTTCAATTGGAATCATGTCTTGGCTGTTCTCCATCATTGCATATTATAGATATTGCTACAACTTGAACACTAGAGCACTTTTTTTTGGACCAATGACATGGTTCACCACCCTGCATGTAGTTGTTACAACCATGAATATCATAAATTACATACAGATGCTACCAGGCACTGTTCATTGTAACATTCTGTGGGTGGAAATGCAAGCTGCTTCTCCCCTTAACACTACTAAAAGAGCCTTGAGATCATAAAATGGTTTGGGTGTTTCATAATTTTCATGGTTTACTGATGGTTGTACCTGCTGACTTTGTGGACACTGTCCTCAAGCACCACATATTTGTACACTGGAATGAGTTTCTTCACACCACATGACATGCCCACTGTTCTGATGTCCAAGGATGATATTTGTGGGCATATTCAAGATGGGCCTGTGCATTTTTCCTGGTATCATGGCAACAGGCCAGTTCATCTCTGGAGATGATGGTAAATGATGTGGTGTGATACATTCCCAGGTTATCAGAGTGGTTTCCTTGTAACTCTCCTGCTGTCATGCTAGGAGCCTTGAGTACTTCTTGCCTCAGCAGAGTATCTGTGACCCTAGAAGTCTTATGTGGTCAATCAGAACATGGACTTAATTGCAGGAACTGAACAGCTGGCAAGCCACTTAATGAAGTTTTCACCACTTACAGTCTTGCAGTTTCTTTAACAGGAAACTTTTCTTCATGTAAAGTTAGGATTCTGACCTTTTTGTCTCATGACATGCTCTTCTCAGTCCTCTTGAACAAGGACTGTGAAAAACTAGGTGGTTCCACAGAAAACACTTTCAAAACCAGGTGGTTCCACAGAAAACACTTTCAAAACCAGGTGGATAGGGATTGAAAAAATTGCACATGCACCCTTCTGTAATGGGAGGTCCTTAAGCACTGAAGGTTTGTAGCAGGGAAAATGTGACAGTGGATCTAGGAGACTTGCCAAGCACAGTCATACATCAGTTGGTAAATTTTTGAGGTAAGAAAATACAAATTCAAAATTTTGGCCCTATCACAGAGGGATGTGTTGCAAAATTTTTGAGGTGGGTGTACACTTCCTTCTTGAGGTACAGTTGCTGTTCACATAACGTGCAAATACAATATTGTACCTGGAAGGTTGGGCTTTATGAGAATTCTGCATTTTACAGCCATATGTTAACATGTTAGAGGGTTTCATGGTACCCAAGCCAGCCCCAAGTTCACCTTTTGGGGCAGTTTTCAGGGATTTTTCCCAAGACATTTACCTACCTAATAATTACTTCATCACATATGAACACCGAAGGATGACTCACCTTGAACTGAAGAGGTTGCAGGCTTACCTGAGGGATGGGGGAGTGGGGTTCCAAGGCAGGGCAGGACTCCTACTGGTCCCCAGCATGGTTCTCTGGCTGTGCCGGCTCCACAGGGTCCCTATCTGATGAAGAAAGTAAATCCTGTACATCCACAATCCTCTGTTGCAACTCTTCAGCATCCTGCACAAACCCTTCAGAGTCAGTGGAACCCACAGACATTGCATCTTCCTCTGGCTCTTGTTGCTTTGGCATCTGTCTAAGATTAAAGTACTGAGTGAGTAAGTCTGGTGGCGTTGTCGTCTTTTCTCTTTCCTGAGATCTTCATACGGCCTTATTGCATTCAACACAGCCCCCAGCATATCAGCCTTCCGACCCTCATCCACTTCATAAACCATGATGTCTTCCTCGAGTGCCTCTGCACCAGCCATGATGTTATTAATGTGACCCATGGTCATAACTGTGCCATGCTTCGTGCCTCACCATAATCCCCCTGCTCCTCTGCCTCACGGTGTTCCCTGTCAAGCTTTTTAGTGTGTTCCATGGCGTCCTCTGGCATCGTGATTTCCTCCACAACCTCAACCAATTCCTTCTCTTGCACCACCTCACAGCCTGGCACAACTCTGCAAGCTCGAATTGCTTCCTTCCACACAGCCTATAGTGACTACCTCACAACCTCCAGTGGCACACAACTCAGGTGCCAGCTTGTGCCAGGCATGATTTACCACACACATCCAGTTCCACGCCTTAATGTTCATCATGAGGAGGAGGCTGTAGCACGGGCCGAACAGGGTAGTACTCCCGAGGGGAATGGGAATGCTGGTGATAGGGAGAGCTGGAGCTCCTGTTTCACTAGCTACCTAACCATCCCCCCTTGCTGACCTTTTCAGTGTGACAGTAACATGGAGAGTAGACCAGCATACTCTCCTAAACATTTCCTCTAACTATCCTATGCACTTCACCACATGCGCTTTACATATTACACAATGTATCCCACTACATTACAGGGGTTGACGCCAGCAAGGGCATGTGGCCAGAAAACTTTGCCCTCGCTACCTAGTGGCGGACTTTGGGGGGAGGCTTGACTGGGGTTCTGCCGGCATAGATCATGGGTCCGGGGCAAAATGGGGCTCGAACCTGTGCTAGAGGGTACGGGGCATTGTGGTTCCCAGGCTGCTGCTTCCGCTCAATAGAGAGGGGCCCGAACCTGGGAGTAGCACCCCAGGAGGCTGCCCTATCAGTGGGTGTATAATGGCGGGGCAGTTGCAGTGCCAAGCCGCGCTTGGAGGGTGTCCCTGCAGCTGTCCTGGCAGGGTGCCCCGAGGCCACTACCACGGCCACTGGTAAGCTGGTGAGCTAGGGGTCCCAGATCCATTGCCTGGACCTGGGTCTGTGCAATGGGTCGGGCCTTTGGAATGTTTACCCCCCTTTATCTTACCGACTATGAACTACAAAAACAAGCACCAAAGCAAGCTTGAGGACAGCAAATCACCCAGGGGGTTTAGGGTGGGTTCGTGGAATGTGGGAAGTTTGAGAGGAAGAGCAGGGGAAGTCGTTGAGGCATTCAGTAGGAGGTGGGTGGATGTGGCATGTTTGCAGGAAGTCCGATACAGGGGTGAATCAGCCAGAAAGATTGTTGGGAAGGATTGCTACTATAAGTTGTTTTGGCAGGGGGGAACTGACGAATATGGGGGTGTGGGTGTGTTGGTTGCAGAGAAATGGGTGGAATATGTCATGAATGTTACGAGAGTAAGTGATAGGATATTAGTAGTGAAAATTTTGATCGGGCAGAAAATGATTTCAGTTATATCGGCATATGCTTCACAGGTAGGATTGGATGACGCAGAGAAGGATAGATTTTGGGATGATTTAATACGTGTAGTGAGTGGTATGGGTGATGATGAGGTAGTGGTTCTGGGAGGGGATTTAAATGGTCATGTGGGTGAAGCAGCTCAAGATTATGAAGGAGTCCATGGAGGATGTGCATATGGTGTGAAGAATGCAGAAGGGGAAAGAATACTCGAGTTTGGGGAGGCTATGGACATGATTGTGTGCAACACACATTTTAGGAAAAGAATGAGCCGGTTGATTCCGTACGAGTCTGGGGGAAATAGTAGTCAGATAGATTATTTTCTGGTCAGGAGGGTTGATAGGAGATTAGTGAGGGATGTTAAAGTTATAGGAAGCGAAGAGTGTGTGCAGCAGCACAAACTGTTGATTTGTGACTTGGTGCTTAAGGAACGAGTGATGAGAAGGAGGACATAAGTACCTAGGAGGAAAATATTGAAGCTGGGAAACCAATCAGTAAGGGATGCCTTTTATAGTGAGATGAGGAGAGTGGTGGCTGAACAGGAAGCCGTAGATAGAGGCGTTAATGAACAGTATAGAGCCCTTAAAAACAACCTCTTGAGAGTTACCGATGCAATATGCGGTTGGACAAGAGGCCCACCAAGACATAAAGTAACTTGGTGGTGGGATGAGGATGTAGAAGCTGCAGTTAAGGAGAAAAGAAGGCTTTTCCGGGAATGGAAGAAGGGTGGTAACAGAGAGGAGTACTTGGCTGCCAAGCGCAGGGCTAGAAGAGAGGTATACAGGGCGAAGTCTGAGTCACAGAGACTTTTACTTGATAATCTAAATCATGGAGAAAGGAAAAATATGATTTTTAGGGTGGCAAATCAGGTGAAGAGGGATAATCAGGACATTGTAGGTGAGCAGTGTGTGAAGAATGATGATGGAAGGGTAGTGGTGAACAGTGAGGATATTAAAGATGCATGGAGAGAGCATTATAGCTGATTGTTGAATGAGGAGTTTGATTGGGATAGAGAAGGTTTGGAGCCAGCTGATCCAGTGTTTGGCCCTTGGCCTTTAATTGATGCTGCTACTGTGAGCGAGGCAATAGGCAGGATGCGGGTGGGGAAGGCAGCAGGTGTGTCTGGGTTGACTGCTGAAATGTTGAAGGCCTCAAGAGATACTGGGGTGAGATTAGTCACTGACCTGATAAATATGATTATATATGAGTGTGTTGTCCCAGATGATTGGCTGAAGAGTGTAATTGTATATGTGTATAAAGAAAAGGGTGATGCCTTGGAAAGGGGAAATTACAGAGGTATAAAGCTCTTAGATCAGATAATGAAAGTGATGGAGAGAGTTCTAGAAGGTATGATTAGAGAAAGAGTGAATATAGATGAGATGCAGTTTGGGTTTATGCCAGGCAGGGGGACCACTGATGCCATATTCATTGTTCGACAGCTTCAGGAAAAATATATTGGAAAGAAAATGGAATTGTATTTTGTTTTTGTTGATTTGGAAAAGGCCTTTGACAGAGTCCCTAGAGACGTGGTAAAGTGGGCAATGACAAAGCTAGGGTTGGAAGAGTGGCTGGTTAGGGTGGTTATGGCCATGTACATGGGTGCTCGCACCCAGGTAAGAGTGAATGGAGCTTTGAGTGATGAGTTTTCTGTGAATTTTGGTGTGCATCAGGGGTCAGTTTTGAGTCCCTTGTTGTTTATCATGGTGCTTGAAGCCCTTTCACATGACTTCAGAGATGGACTCCCATGGGAGATGTTGTATGCTGATGATTTGGTGTTGATTGCAGAGAATGAAAAGGAGGCGGAGGAAAGATTTAAGAAGTGGAGAGATACTATGGGGTACAAGGGCTTAAGGGTAAATGCAGATAAAACAAAAGTGATGATATCTAGGGTTGGTGGCGGTACAATCAGAGAAGAGGGAGAGTGGCCATGTGCAGTTTGCCACAAGAGTGTGGGAAGTAATTCCATCTTGTGTAGTGTTTGTGATAAGTGGGTGCACAAGAGATGTAGTGGTATTAGAGGTAGACTGCGAGATGATGCTGATTTCATGTGTGCGGCGTGTCGAGGAGAGCAGGTGGAGATTGTTAGGCGTGAGAGGGTTGAACTTGCAGGTGAGTCTCTTGAGTGTGTGGAGGAGTTTCCTTATTTGGGAGACATGTTATGTGCTGGAGGTGGGGCTGGAGTTAGCTCGGTTGCTAGGGTGAGAAGTGGTTGGAAGAAGTTCAGGGAGCTGTTGCCTCTCTTGACATTGAGAGGACTCTTCTTACGTGCTAAGGGGTCTTTGTATGCAGCATGTGTTAGGAGTGTGATGCTGTTTGGTAGTGAGACCTGGGCAGTAAAGGAAGAGGATATTCGCAGGTTTAAACGTACAGAAATGACAAAGATTAGGTGGATGTGCAGTGCGTCCCTGCGTGCAAGGCCTGGGGAGGCTGGGTTTTCGATGGAAGAGTTGAGAGGTAGGATGGGACTGGAGTGTATTGGTGTTGTGATGAGGAGAGGTAGGCTGAGGTGGTTTGGACATTTGGAGAGGATGGGGGATGATAATTGGGTACAGAGGGTGAGAGGTGTTAATATTGGGGGAGAGGTTGGGAGGGATAGACCGAGAAAGACATGGGACGAGGTCATTAAGTGTGACTTAAGGGTTAAGGGATGAACAGGGAGGCTGCCAGGGATCGAGCAGCGTGGAGAGCCGCCATTAGGTGACCAAGGCCGACGCATGCAAGCATGTTTGAGCCTTCAGAAATGAAAGCGAAACAAAAACGGTGACATTCGTCGTATTGTACTTCTTCCAAAATGAAGTCACAATTAAAAGGTGACTCTGTGAAAGGTCAGGCTGAGGTGCATAGGAGGGACCTGGCACCAGTTCAGCTGGGTCAGGCTGAAGCATATGGGAGAGACCTGGCACTGGTTCAGCTGGGTCATCTAAAACCTCCTCATCAGATACTTCCAAATCATCATCCCCATGAAGCACTTCCTCCTGGAGGAGGTGTTCCTCTTCACAATTGTCTGTGGCTTTCCATAGATGCTCAGCCAAAATCATCTCATAATGGTATTTGAAACAAACTATTACTTTCTGGTCTAACGGTTGCTGGAGGAAAGTAGTATTAGCTGGCAAAAACACTACCTTTACACTTTCATGCAAACTCTCCAAGTAGGCTGGGTGCCCTGGTGCATTGTGTAGCACCAGCAGAATTTTAAAGGGAATACCTAACTCACACTTTCTCTTTACGTCAGTAATATAAAATATTTCATGAACCACCTGTTCAATATATCCCTTGTCATTCACTCTGTTTTTGACTTCTCCCAGTACACCCTCGAGTCATTCATGTCTTTTAACTGCACTGCGTGGTTGACGGATGCGGTTCTTGCCCGTAACGCAGGGGTAATTCAAGCTCCGTCTCACTTTTTGAAAATATTTGCCAAAAATCAGTTATTAGTCCTAGAATATTATAATTACATATGCATATGGCACATACCTTCAGCTTTCTCATAGGATGTTTTTTTTAGCTTTCGTCAACTACCGTAGGACTTATGGAGAATTCTGAAGTTGTGTAACTAAGTCTCCAATTAACACTTCCCGACAGCCCGTAATATGAATACCAATGCCTGATATTATCACAAGAAACATGATTAAATTATTTCCAAGTATCGGTACTCCCCCCCAAAAAAAACACCGTGAAAGCAGTTCAAAATACGAGCCTCCCAATCGCGCTAGTTCGCAGCTCGTATTCGGTCATTTCTTATTCATATACACACTCACACTTTACATTCCTAGTACTTTATTGCACTTATACATATCAACAGTCATTTACCGCTTCCCTCACGATGTTTAGTAGGGGTAAAGGTCACAGGGCCTTTTAAAATACCCGCAAAAGCGGCGGAAATGGAGGGGCGCGACGGCGACGTGATTCCACCTTGAAGGACGACATTGAACTGAATTATCTCTGTATCGGGGTAGCTAAGGGTTGAAGATGTCAGCTGCTAATGTATATGCTATGAAATAAGTCGTAGGAAATCTAGACAATACATAATAAATTGTTTTGTTCAAGGTGAATATAAATATCACTCAGGCTTCTCCCTTACTCTTTTATATATATTTATATTTTGAAAGCCCCGGCAAATTCAAAACAACATAGAATCACCAAAGTGACACCCTGTGGTTTGATCCATTGCCACCGACCATCACCACAGTGACGACCCGCGGTTAAGTGGTTAAAGCACCTTGCTTTTTTCACTTTACTGACAGTTAATGGCCTCATTTTGTGGCCTGCAACTTTGATGGAGTGTGTGGTGAAATGCTGAAGCATGGGGGAAAGATCGTAATAGAATGGATGTGGAAGGTATGCAGATTGGCCTGGGAGGAAAGTAGAGTCCCAGAGGATTGGAAGTCAGATCTAATTATTCCCCTGTACAAAGGAAAAGGGGAAAAAGAAGTGTGTGGTAATCATAGGGGCATTTGCCTTCTTAGTGTAATAGGAAAAGTATATGGTAGGATACTTATTGACAGAGTTAGGGAAATAACAGAGGAATTACTTGGAGATGAACAGGGAGGTTTTAAGAAGGGAAGAGGTTGTGTAAATCAGATATTCATTCTTATATCTTTAGTGGAAAAGTTTCTAGAGATGGGAAAGAAGTTGTATGCAGCCTTCATGGATTTGGAGAAAGCATATGACAGGGTGGATAGACAAGGATTGTGGAAAGTATTAAGAATATATGGAGTGGAAGAGAAGTTGTTGAAGGCAGTGAAGGGTATGTATGAGGGTGCTAAGTCCGCAGTGTGTGTGGATGGCAGACAGACCGAGTGAATTTTTCCATTTGAAGGTTGGATTGAAACAAGGATGTGCCATGTCTCCATGGTTGTTCAATCTGTATATGGATGGGGTTATAAAAGAGATGCAAGATCAGGCAGTGGATGTTGGAGCGGCCCTAGTGAGAGACAACAGTGTTTGGAAACTCCCTGTACTGTTGTTTGCAGATGATACTGTGTTGTTGAGTGAAGACAAAGGGGAGCTGTAAGGCTTGGTAGATGAGTTTGGGAGAGTGTGTAAGAAACGGAATCTAAAGGTGAATGTAGGGAAGAGTAAAGTGATGGTCTTTGAGAGAAGTGAAGTCAGTGAATGTACAGTGAGATTGGATGGGGAGGATAAGAAGAATGTGAGTGCATTTAAGAACTTGGGTAGTGTGATGAGTAAGGATGGAAGTCTGGATGGTGAAGTGCTTGAAAGGGTTCAGCAGGGAAGGAAGGTTGCTGGTTCCTTGAAAGCAATGATAAGAAACAGGGAAGTGAGCATGGAAGTGAAAAAGTTGTTATGTGACAGTAATGTGATACCGACTCTAACATAGGGAAGTGAAGCTTGGACCCTGTTGGAGGGACAGAGGTCAAGAGTGAGAGCAGTGGAAATGAGTTATTTGAGAGGAGCATGTGGAGTCACATGGAGAGACAGACTAACAAATGAGGAAATGAAGGAGCGTTGTGGTGTGGATGTGGATGTGATAGGAAGTATTAGGAGATACACGTTAAGGTTGTTTGGGCCCGTGGAGAGGATGGAGAATGAGAGACTGACGAGGAGAGTGTATGTAAGTGAGGTGGAGGGGGGGAGAGGGAGGGGAAGGCCGAAGATGAGGTGGAGGGATGGAGTGGAGAGGTATATGAGAGAGGGGGGAGCAGGGTAGTGAAATGGCGGGGGACAGAGCAACATGGAGGTGATTTGTTTGTGGCCACCCCTGCGGGATTGAGGCGTCTGGCAATAGATAGAACTTTGCAAGACAAAAGTAGTGATGTCTACCATATCCACTTTCCTACCCCTGCCATGCCCATGTTGTTTCGTGGTGTATGTAGTCCTTGGCATTCTCTTGTAGTGCAGATCTGTCTCATCTATATTATAAATTTGCTCAGAAGTGTAGCCTCCATCCCTGATTGTTCCCTTCAGGACATCGGTGAACGTCACTGCTGCTCCGGCATGCGCTGACGCTTGTTCTGTCACCGGCACTCTTTTCAAATCCCTCCTCTTCCTGAACTTGGCAAACCAACCCCTGGACACTTTAAATCTGCCGGGGGCTTGAGACAGCTTACGGCAAGCAACAGCGTGCAGGTGGCATGCCGTCCTTCTTACATTTATGGAGTCAATTGGAACTCCTTCCCTCTCCCTTTGGTTGCAGTACATGTCCAGAAACCATTCCATCATAACAAGTGTTGGGTCAGACACTCGAAATCTCTTGTCCAGGGCAGATCCCTTGTAGGCCCACATGATCTTCAGTATGGCGTCCTTCTTGCCCAGGATTGTCGACTCGTTGACCTGATACACTTTGGCAATGGCACAATTATGTTCTCCTGTCTCCTTCCACTTGATCACATCAAGCATCAGCTCCTGAGTCAAACTCTTCTGACGTCTTGCTGGGTCATGGTGGGGCGGCATGGTTGGACTAGGTCAGGTGCCCCCCCCGCATACACACACACACACACACACACAGCACATGTGCAGGCAGAGTTCAGGGAGAGGGTTGACTGCAGTGGCCCAGGAATGCTCAGCAGACTGTGATGACCCCCCCGTAAACACATGACATGCATACATCACGGGCATATGCAGTGCACACTATGTCTAAATCTGCCCCATGTTTTGTC
>JAGKTI010000682.1:82377-102605 GCA_018397915.1 Birgus latro | reverse complement strand
GTCTGTTTTTTTTTACCATCTTTCCCCCCCCCCCCCCCCCCCCCGTAATGACCGAATACCATAATTTTTGGCCTCAGGCTGCATTATCCCTATCATAGCAGTATAGTATGGTTTTTCAAGAAATGGGCAATTTCTCCACCCGCGTAATATTTATCAAAATCACGTTTTGAAGGTGGGACTACAAATGTGGGTGATTGTATGTGTGTATGCGCAAATGCAAGATTGTGCATGCTGAGTGAGAGAGGAGTTCTGGACAAATGTTGAAGTGTGCATGGAAAAGTTTGAAAGGAATGAGAGAGTGTTTTTGGTTGGCGATTTGAATGGAAAAGTAGGGAGTGTGAAGGTGGATGGAGTAGTTGGTGAGTGGGGGTGTGCCTGCAGAGATGGATGAAAATGGCAGTGCTTTAGTGGACATTTGTGCTGGGAGGGGGTTGGTGATAGCCAATACCCTTTTCAGGCACAAAATTATCCATAGGTATATGTGGCAAATAATGAGAAGGGTGGGTGGTGAACTGAATGGATGGAAGGCAATGATTGATTATATGTGTGTGGATGAAAGGTTGAGAAGTTGTGTAATGGATGCAAGAGTATATAGAGTTTGGGGGAGTCGACTTTTGGACCACCACTTGGTGGTGGTCAGAATAAAAGTCCAAAGGAAATAGAGAAATAGAAGAAGGGAAGGACAGGAAGAAGTAGTGCATACAAGGAGGGTGGAAAGGTTACAAGAGGTGGGAAAAAAAAGGCAAAATATAAGAGGGAACTGGAGGGGCGATTGGTAAATATATTATGGATTGGGGCAGATGGGGGACATGGAAGGTGTGTGCAAGATATTCACAGAAGAAATCTGTGCAGCAAGTGAGGTGGTGTGTGGGGTGATGAGTGGACAAAATGGGGTGGAAGGAACAGCATGGTGGAATGAAGAGGTGAGAGAGGCTGTGGCACAAAAGAAGAAAGCATATAGCAAGTGGATGAGAAACGGGTGTGGAAGAAGTTGTGAGACAGAAGAGAGAGTTATATGTAGAGACAAGGAGGTGAAAAGATTAGTAAGAGAGAGTAAGAAGAGAGTGGATGAGGAATTTGGAAGGAACTTGAGTGTAAAGTGAAGGAAATGTAAGAAAATGTTCTGGAAAGAGGTAAAGAGAGTTAGACAGGGTGCCAAAGAAGTTAGCTGGGGAGTGAAAGATAAAAATGGTAGATTACCAGTGGAGAAAGGAGAAAAAGTGAGCAGATGAAGAGAACGCTTAAGGAATTGTTGAACTTAGAGACTGAAAGTAATAAGTAATGCAAGTATTAGTGGCTGGGGAATGGCTGGGAGTAGGAGGGATGTGAGAAAAGAGGAAGAAATCAGTAGGATGAAGTGGTGGAAGCAATGAAGAAAGTTAAAATGGGGAAAGCCCCAGGAATTGATGGAGTGTTTGGTGAAATGCTGAAGCATGAGGGAGAGTAGTAGAATGGATGTGGAAGATGTGCAGATTGGCCTGGGAGGAAGGTAGAGTTCCGGAGGATTGGAAGTCATATAATTATTCCCCTGTACAAAGAAAATGGGGAAAAAGAAGTGTGTGGTATACACAGGGGCATTTGTCTTTTTCGTGTAATAGGAAAAGTATATGGTAGGATACTTATTGACAGAGTTAGAGAAATAACAGAAGAATTGGTTGGAGAAGAACAGGGAGGTTTTAGGAAGGGAAGAGGTTGTGTAGATCAGATATTCATTGTTAGGTCTTTAGTGGAAAAGTTTCTAGAGAAGGGAAAGAAGTTGTTTGCGGCCTTCATGGATTTGGAGAAAGCATATGACAGGGTGGGTAGACAAGGATTGTGGAAAGTATTAAGAATATATGGAGTAGATGGGAAGTTGCTGAAGGCCTTGAAGAGTATGTATGAGGGTGGTAAGGCTGCATTGTGTGTGGATAATGAACTGAGTGAATTTTTCTATTTGAAGGTTGGATTGAAACAAGGATGTGTTATGTCTCCATGGTTGTTCAGTTTGTATATGGATGGGGTAATAAAAGAGATACTAGGTAGAGCAGTGGATGTTGGAGGGGCCCTAGTGAGAGAGGGCAGTGTTTGGAAACTTCCTGTGCTGTTGTTTGCAGATGATATTGTGTTGTTAAGTGAAGATGAAGGGGAGCTGCAAGGCTTGGTGGATGAGTTTGGGAGTGTGTGTAAGAAACAGAATCTGAAGGTGAATGTAGGGAAGAGTAAAGTTTACTTTATGGTTTTGAGAGAAATGAAGTCAGTGAATGTACAATGAGGTTGGATGAGGAGGAAATGGAAAATGTGAGTGCATTTAAGTACTTGGGTAGTGTGGTGAGTAAGGGTGGGAGTTTAGAGGGTGAAGTTCTTGAAAGGGTACAACAGTGAAGAAATGTTGCTGGTTCCTTGAAAGCAGTGATAAGAAACAGGGAAGTGAGCACTGAAGTGAAAAAGCTTTTACATGACAGTATTGTGATACCAATTCTAACGTATGGAAGTGAAGCTTCGACCTTGTTGGGGGGACAGAAGTCAAGAGTGAGAGCAGTGGAACTGAGTTATTTGAGAGGAGCATGTGGAGTCAAATGGAGAGACAGATTGACAAATAAGGAAGCGGAGGAGTATTGTGGTGTGGGTGTGGATGAGAGGCTGGAGAGTGAGAAACTGACAAGGAGAGTGTACATGAGTGAGTTGGAGGGAGGGAGATGGAGGGGGAAGCCAAAGATGAGATGGAGGGATGAAGTGGAGAGGTATATGAGAGACGGGGTGTGAGCTGGGAGCAGGGTAGGGAAATGGCAGGGGACAGGGTGACATGGAGGTGATTTGTTTGTGGCCACCCCTTACGGAATTAAGGCATCTGGCAGTAGATAGATAGATAGATGTTTTGACCATTTGTTGGCCTTAAAAGAAAAAAAAAGTGTTACGACTAGTTTCACATTCTGTGATCACGTATAGTGCGAGCAGTGTCTGTATTATGAATACGGGTAAGAACTATTTTAACATCACCAAGGCATTTTTATTGATATGTGAAGGAAAGCACAGACAGCTGAAGAGAGGATGTAATTCTTTTTGTCTTTGTGTGCCGTAGTGTTCACCCATCCCCCAAGAAAAACCATTTGTCATTTGTACAGTATGTTTAAGACAACTCTTAGTGGTGCACAGACATTGCTTCCTCCAAGTAACCCCCCCCCCTCTCTTTCTCTCATATTCAGTTACTAGTGTCCAGGGAGCAATTTACTGTGCTGGATGGTACCCATGGAACCAGATGATGCCTGGTGTTTTAGTAGGTTAAGACCCACAGACCTATTGGAGCTAAAGTGGGTTCAGTGTTATGGAGAGTAAGGATGTTTTGCTCACATGTGCCATTTTGTCAAGTGAGGCTGGTCACCTTTACCTTAAATGTCTAGATAGAGTACCCTAGCCCTGGGCCTCTATACTTCTTTATGTGGAACAGAATGGGGCTGATGAGGATGATGATGAGGATGATGATGATGATGATGATCATCATCATCATCATCATCAATCATCATCATCATCATCATCATCATCATCATCATCATCATCATCATCATCATCATCCGGAGCACCTCTCCCACCTTAGGGCAGGGTGAGGAGTAGCAGTGTCCAGACAGCCCAAATTTTCTCAGTCCAATGGGCCACACTACCATTCGCTCACCATTCAAGCTCCCGGAATCCTGGCTCTATCTGATACACGTAAAACATTCACCATGTTCTGTAGCTTCATGTAAACGTATCCGATAGAGTCAGTCCAGATGCCGTCACGTTAAAATGGGGTGCCAAATCCTTGATCATGCGTTTCTCCTCAATATTCATCCAGCCAGCTCGATCTCTTGTCAGTCCCCTAGCCTCACTGACTTCCAAACCTCTCTTCCTCACACACTCATCCACCATATCCCTCCGCCTTCTCCTTGGCCTACCTCGCCTCCTCCCTCCTTCAGATTTGCTCAGATATACCTTTTTCACCACTCTATTGTTATCCATTCTCTCCACATAACCATACCATCTCAATACACTCACTTTGTCTCGGGTGTCCACAGACTTCCTCACTCCACATCTTTCACTCTTGACTTTTCATTTTCATGCCACACCATAGTCTCTTATCCATATGTTAAAGTTGGCACTAACACTCCTTCATGTAAGCCACAAGCAGCTGCAACACTCAAGCCTCTCTTTCTTATCAAGGCCTTCATTGCACCAGCTACTTTCTTTCCCTGTGGCACTCTCCTTTCCACTTCTTTTGCACATTTTCCTCTCTTTTCTATCATTGTACCCAGGTATTTGAACTCTCACCAGTTCCAGTCTCTCCATTCACTGTAACATCATCCCCGAAGTCACCTTCTCCCTCATTAACCATCACTTTACTCTTTTCTACATTTACTCTAAGGGCACAATGCTCACAGACATCTACAAAACTCTGCACTAGTCTACCAAGTTCGTGTCTGATATTTGCAAGTAGTACTGCATCATCAGCATACAACAAATTTGAGATATTCCATCCATCACCAATCATTACCAGCGCCATCCCGCTTTCCATTATTCATGTTTTTACTTGTTTCGTTACCCCATCCATATATATATGGGAACATCACACAACCTAGATGCACACCCACACCAATCATGAACCACTCACTAAGTTGCCCATTAACCCTTACACATGCTTCACCATCATAAAAATTCTTGACGTCACCTAGCAGCTTACCATCCACACTGTACATGTGCAAAACCTTCCACAATCCTTCTCTGTCTACTCTGTCATATGCTTTTTCCTGATCCATGAATGCCATAAATACCTTATAGTCCTTCTCACAAGCCTTCTGCACTGCCTGTCTTACTGCAAATATTTGATCCACACATCCTCTGCCTATCCTTAAGCCACCCTGTTCATCACTCACTAGGACTTTTGACATCTCTCTTACTTTATAATAATCTTCCCTGCCACTCTCAATAAACTTATTCCACGATAATTCTTGCACTCACTTCGCTCACCTTTATTTTTGTACAGTGGTAGTCATAGCCTTTTTCCACTCTGCTGGCACAGTTTCACTCATCCATGCCTTCTTTCATATTTCCAACAAGTACTTCGTTCAGCTCTCTGCACTGTGCTTACTCATTTCTGCGTACACCTCATCAGCCCCAGCTGCTTTCCCATTTTCATCCGCTTCACATCGCTCTTCACCCATTCATGGATCATGTTTCCTGGCACTGCATTCCTTCTTTGCACACTTCAAAACCAATCATGTTTACAATGGCTCTGCTCTCTTTATTCTCATTCATCAGGCTTTCAAAATATTCTTTCCATCTGGTCCTTACTTCATCCCCATGGGTTAATCTACCACTTACATCCTTCACACCATCATATTCCTTTCCACTTTCACTTCCACATTTCCACACCTCTTTCCAGAATAACTTCCTATATTCAGAGTAGTTTGCAGCCATTTTTCTTCCTAGATCATCATTTACCTCCTCCTTTTTCATCTTCACTAGTCTCTCAGTATACAGTACATCCTTCAGCTTTGCGAACTTTAACTTTGCGATTCACCAATTTTGCGAGGTAGTTCCAAAAGTCATGTATTTTTTAACATTTATGAACTTTGCGACTGATCACACACTTTGCGAGGTCGAGTGGTGTTGGAGGCGTCTTCCCGCACTAATTTGTCACTCCGAGTAATGACATCATGGTTCATTGGGCGTACTGAGCCTCCTAGTTCAGTGGTCTGCTGCCCCTCCACGTTTGTTTACACCTGTTTCCAACCAAGGTCACTGACCCTTACAATTTCGTGGTGCTCCTCGCAATACCCCAGCAGTCTAACCTTGCACGAGTGTTATCATGGCCCCAACGGGTAAGAAGAACAAGAAAATAATTTCAGAGACCAAACTGAAAATGATTGAAAGGAAAAAAGCAGGTAAAGGTAATTCTGCTATTGGTCAGGAGTTTGGTGTTGGTGAATCGACAGTGAGAATGATTTTAACAGTGAACAAATCAAGCAAGCAGCAAATTACTATGGAGGTGCTCAATTTGATGGTAGAATGCTGGTGGACAATAAAGAAGTGTTAATAAAAATGGAAAGATATCTTGCTCACTACATTCAAAGAAAGGAAAAGGAAGGGGGGTTGCATTAGATGGGCGCCATATAAGGGAGCAGGCAAAGACATTCTATCACACATGCCTTAAAAAAGCCATTAATCCTCCAACAAAACCTTTCAAGGCGTCGAATGGTTGGCTGTGCCAGTTCCTCAAAAGGAAGGGGTTTAAACACATCAGGTTCAGTGGCGAGTGAGGCAGTGCTGACTACAAATTGGTCGGCTTCACTCCAAGGTAAGCACTTTTTCCCACTCTTTCTCTCGACTCCACCTCTTAATTTTACGATGATAAATGAAACAAGCATGAACTGATGTACTGTACAGTAATATTAATAAGAAAACATCATAGGTAAGAAGCATTAAAAAAAAAAATGCATTTACACTGATGTGAAGACTGGCGTGGTTAACGGGACTGGTGGCGGGGCAAGGCTTGGTTACTTTGGCCCCGCGGGGCCTACGTCATCACTATCACTGTCGGCAGATATTTCCACATCTTGCTGTGTATTTTCTGCCTCTCTCATGAATCCCTCGAAGTCAGAATCGTCACTGGGGTCATCAGAATGAAAAAGGTTAGGGATGCTAGGATCGCTGGCTGCTTGGGGAGGGGTGGCAGGACAGCTGGCCGATGGGGCAGGGTCTCTTGGGGTTCTCTTGAATTTTATGAGTAGAGACTGCTTCCTCTTGTTAACCCCATCTCTGTGGAGGTCAGCATAAAAGCGAAGCGGCCGAGAAATAACGATGCATAACCTGGCCAATATTCTCGCCGTCATTGACCGTCTGAAAAAAACCATCGTGAACAACAAATGTGACAATTTAGGGCTCAGCAATCATGCCACGGTGTTGACAGGCCCTTCGTTTTTATGCTGACCTACACAGAGATGGAGTTAACAAGAGGAAGCAGTCTCTAATCACAAAATTAATGAGAACCCCAAGAGACCCTGCCCCATCGACCAGCCGTCCTGCCACCCCTCCCCAAGCAGCCAGCGATCCTAGCATCCCTAACCTTTTTCATTCTGATGATCCCAGTGACGATTCTGACTTCGAGGGATTCATGAGAGAGGCAGAAAAAACACAGCAAGATGTGGAAATATCTGCCAACAGTGATAGTAATGACTTAGGCCCCTCGGGGCAACAGTAGCTAAGCCTCGCCCCACCACCAGTCCCGTACACCAAGCCAATCTTCACATCAGTGTAAATGCATTTTTTTTTTAAATGTTTCTTACCTATGATGTTTTCTCATTAATATCACTGTACAGTACATCAGTTCGTGTTTGTTTCATTTATCATCGTAAAATTAAGAGGTAGAGTCGGGAGAAAGAGTGGGAAAAAGTGCTTACCTTGGGGTGATGTCGACCAATTTGCCTTTATTTCATATATTTAATTGTTTGAATTTTGTGAATTTTGATTTTGCAAGGTTTTTTGTCGACCATATTCTCGCAAAATTGGAGGAAGCATTGTATTCATTTCTTATTTCAGTTGAACCCCTGTCTTGTAACCATTCTAGCCACTTTTTCCTCTACTGCTCTCACAACCTCTTCTTCCCACCATGCCGTACCTTTCTTCTTTGGTGTTACTCCTGCCACACCACTCACTGCTTTAGCATTTCTAACTAAGCAATCCCTATATGCATTTTACAAGCTGTCTAGAGCCATTTAATTCCAGTTCACTGATTCTAACTTCTTTGGGCCTGTATTCATCTTCTATTTCTTTGGTCCTCTGCTTCTTGACTTTCAGTCTTTCTTCCTGACTGCTCCTTTCTCTCCTTGTCCACCTCTTGATCATCTCAGCTTGATCTTGCATACCACAATCATATGATCTGACAGACCTCCACATCGTCCTCTCACAGCCCTCGTATCAGCAACCATTCCGAGCATTGACCTCTCTATAAGCACATGAACAATCACGCTCCTTTCAGCACGATCACCATTCCCTCTACCATGTATGTTTATGTGCATCTTTGTGTTTGAAATACAAGTTACAGATACACAAGCTCCTTTCCTGACAGATATCTTTTAGTCACCTCCTTTTATCAGTTTCTCTTGGTACTCCATTACAACCCATTATGTTACCCTCAGGATTAGTGCCTACTCCTCGATTAATATTTCCCATTACCATCACTTTATTGCTCTTGGGCATTTCTCCCACTGCTTCATCCAGCTCATCCCAAAACCTTTCTCTCTCCCACTCCTCTCCTCACACAGTGCATACGCTCGAATCACCGCCATTTTCACCTTCTCAAAGTTAAACTTGACACACATGCACCTCGAGCTGACATATTTGTAATCTCTCATTCCACTCTGCCATATCTCATTCATCAATGAAGCAACTCCTTCCGTGTATCTTCCTCACCCATTCATGCCTGATCGTACACATTTGACACCCTCCCACTCTTCCGCTTCACACCCTTTAATCTTTGTTTCACACAGTGATGATGATACATTTTATATTATATAGCTTGTCAAAGTAATTTTTTAATTTCTTTTCAGATATTGGGTCTTGGATGAACATGGTGGAACTCAATCTTGGCACAAATCAACTGACGAAAGTCCCTGAAGATATATCCTGCTTACAGAATTTGGAGGTTCTGATATTATCCAATAATCTTCTTAAGGTGAGCTCTGATTTGTGGAAATTTGTTTACTAACTGTAAGCTTTACTCTTTAGTCTACATGTTACCAAGAGCCACTCTCTGTTATTCTGTTATTCTCCCTGATGCTTGCCTTAGGGAGATAAAAATATGTAAACCATATATTTTCATGTGCTTACTCCATCAAGAGGCCCACATTGATAAGGAGATAGATGACCAAGAGCATGGCTATTTTGATCTCTCTAAAAACATGAATCACAGAAGAGAGAAAACCCCTGGTACAACCTTCCATATTTGCCATAGCAAATTTAATACTCCTTGCAGTACAGATATGCTGTGGAGGAGAATTCCATCTTTCACTCTTCCTCCATTTCTTGTGTACATGGAACATATTAGTAGTGTCTTTTTTCTCCTGTACCTGTAAAACCTTTCATTCTTGCAGTCCTCTTTTCGTCCATCCATACATACATTATACAGTCTTGTACTGCCTTTAAATTAGTAGAGTAGTTGTCCAGAACTGGGCTGCTTAATCCAGATATAAAAGACAAGGCTGACCTGTCACTTATCCCTAACTGGCATGTGAGTAATCTTGTCTAAAATGTTTTGACTGCTCAGTCCCAGGCCCTTGTACTCTTGATAAGGTAATTAACCCCTAGGAGCGGGGGATGGATCAACCTATCCGCCCCTATCCCGGTGACGACTCTCGGAGCTGCCTGGAACCACTGTCTGACTCACTCCTTCTTCATTTCTGTAACATTCGTGGCCTTTCCTCTAACTTTCGCTCTGTTGAGCACCACCTCTTCTCCTCTAAACCTCACCTTCTCTTTCTTTCTGAGACTCAGCTGTCTGAGACAACTGACAGCAAACCCTTTTCTGTATCCTCCTACTTTCTCTATTCTCATTTCAAAGCCAACGTGGCTGTTGTGTATATGTACGCAACGATCTATCTTGCTCTCGTGTTCCTGAACTTGATTCTTCTGAATTCTCTACTCTCTGGCTTCGGCTTTCCTGTCATTCTCTGACTAAATATATCTGTGCTGTTTACTTATCTCCTAATTCTACTGACTATCAAAAATTCTTTGACTATCTTACTTCTACGATGGAACACATTCTATCCATTTCTCCTTTCTCTGAAATCTCCATTCTAGGAGATTTCAATGTTCACCATCACCTTTGGCTCTCCTCTCCTTTCACTGATCCACCTGGTGAACAAGCCTACATCTTTTCTATCCTTAATGACCTAGAGCAGCTTGTACAGCACCCTACCCGTATCCCTGACCGCCTTGGAGAGAGTTCCAACATACTTGACCTTTTCCTAACAACTAATCCTTCTGCTTACATTGTTAATCTTTTCTCTTCGTCCTATTGCTCCAGTACAGCCTGTGGACCCTCCAAAGAAACGCCACCTGTGGCACTTTGGAGCTGCAGATTGGGAGGCCCTCAGGCAGTACTTCTTTGATTTTCCTTGGAATGATTATTGCTTCCATGGCCGGGAGCCGTCTGAGTGTGCCCTGCTCATTACAGAGGTTATTCTCTTGGGCATGGAAGCATACATTCCTTTTTCATATCCTCTGACTAATGCAAGAAAGCCTTGGTTTAATCACGCTTGTTCTAATGCTGTCCGCAACAGAGAGAGGGCCTTTAAAAGGTACCGGAGCCAACCCACCCCTGAATCACATCTTTTTTATATTTCTGCCCGGAATCGTGCTAAGTCTGTTCTTCGCTCTGCTAAAAATAATTTCATCCATGCTAAATGTTCCCAACTCTCCAACTCGAATTCTTCTCGCTTCTTTTGGCATCTTGCCAAAAACCTTTCTAACAACTTTACCTCATCATCCTTCCCTCCTCTTTTCTACTCTGATGGCTCTGTAGCTATTTCTTCTACTGATAAAGCAGATCTCTTCGCTCAGACTTTCTCCTTCAGTTCTACCTTAGACGATTCCGGTGCTGTTCCTCCATCACTTCCCCCCTCAGACTTCCTCATGACTGGCATTAAATTTCTTCAGCTGATGTGTTTTCTGCCATCACTGGCCTCAATATTAACAAGGCATATGGGCCTGATGGAGTCCCTCCTGTTGTCCTCAAAAACTGTGCTTCTGTGCTTGCACCCTGCCTAGGTAAACTCTTTCGTCTTTGTCTATCAACTTGTACCTTTCCTTTTTGCTGGAAGTTTGCCCTCATTCAGCCAGTCCCAAAAAAGGGTGACCATTCCCAACCCTCTAAGTATCGTCCAATTGCTTTAACATCCTGTGTCTCAAAAGTTTTTGAATCAGTTCTTAACAGAAAAATTTTAAAGCATCTTTCCTGTCACAACCTTCTTTCTGATCGTCAGTATGGGTTCCATCAGGGACGCTCCAATGGCAATGGCGATCTTCTCACCTACCTTTCAGACTCCTGGTCATCCTCCTTTCGGGACTTTGGCTAAAGCTTTGCCATCGCACTTGACATCTCAAAGGCTTTCGATCGAGTCTGGCATAAATCTTTGATTTCCAAACTGCCATCTTACGGTTTCTGTCCTTCTATCTGTGCCTTCATCTTTAGCTTCCTTTCTGGTCGTTCTATAGCTGCTGTTGTAGACGGCCATCGTTCTTCTCCTAGACCTATCAACAGTGGTGTTCCTCAGGGCTCTGCCCTATCATCAACTCTCTTCCTTTTATTCATCAATGACCTTCTAAGCTGTACATCTAACCCTATCCACTCATATGCTGATGATTCCACCCTTCACCTTTCCATTCGATTTCCGCAACGTCCATCTCAGCAGTTACTTCAGCAAACAAGGGATGAGGCTATNTCAAAAGTTTTCGAATCAGTTCTTAACAGAAAAATTTTAAAGCATCTTTCCTGTCACAACCTTCTTTCTGATCGTCAGTATGGGTTCCGTCAGGGACGCTCCACTGGCGATCTTCTCACCTACCTTTCAGACTCTTGGTCATCCTCCTTTCGGGACTTTGGCGAAAGCTTTGCCATTGCACTTGACATCTCAAAGGCTTTCGATCGAGTCTGGCATAAATCTTTAATTTCCAAACTGCCCTCCTACGGTTTCTATCCTTCTATCTGTGCCTTCATCTCTAGCTTCCTTTCTGGTCGTTCTATAGCTGCTGTTGTAGACGGCCATCGTTCTTCTCCTAGACCTATCAACAGTGGTGTTCCTCAGGGCTCTGTCCTATCACCAACTCTCTTTCTTTTATTCATCAATGACCTTCTAAGCTGTACATCTAACCCTATCCACTCATATGCTGATGATTCCACCCTTCACCTTTCCATTCGATTTCCGCAACGTCCATCTCAGCAGTTACTTCAGCAAACAAGGGATGAGGCTATTGCACACCTTATGTCTGACTTGGCTTATATCTCTGATTGGGGTAAAAATAATCTTGTTATTTTTAATGCATCAAAAACTCAGTTCTTACACTTATCAACCCGACAAAATCTTCCTCAGGATTACCCACTAATGTTTAATAATGTCCAGCTCAGTCCTGCATCATCCTTGAACATGCTAGGGGTTTCATTCTCTCGGGATTTGTCTTGGAAAGAACATATTACATCTCTTGTGAAATCTGCTTCCAAGAGATTAGGTGTGCTGGGCCGACTCCGAACTTTCTTTACCCCTGCACAGATGTTGACCTTGTACACGGGTTTTATTCGCCCGTGTGTGGAGTACAACTCTCATGTGTGGGGAGGCTCCCCACACGCAGCCCCTCTTAATAGGGTGGAGTCAAAGGCTTTTCGTCTCATTAACTCTCCTCCTCTTACTGATTCCCTTCAACCTTTGTCTCTTCGCCACACTGTTGCTTTTTTATCTCTCTTCTATCACTGCTTTAATGGTCACTGTTCCTCTGAACTGTCTGCTTGCATCCCTCCACCTCTATGACGGACACGTAGTACCCGTCTAGCAACAAACTCTCATCCCTTTTCTGTCCAACTCTCTAATGCAAGAGTTAACCGTTACTCCCAGTCCTTCATTTATGCAACTGGTCAACTCTGGAACTGTCTCCCTCTGTCTGTATTCCCTACTTCCTATGATCTCCAATCTTTCAAGCGCAGTGTGTCCACGCATCTCGAAATGAGTGGATCTTGAATTTGGCTCTCTTTTGTATTATTTTTACTTTTTCTTGGAAGGAACAGTTTGCGGGCCCTGGCCTTTGGTTCCTTCTTCCTTGCATAAAAAAAAAAGGGCTATTTTTTGGAATTTCAATTTTCCCCAAAATAATTTTTTTCCATTACAAATTAATCACAGATGACAAATTGCACATAAAAAGCACGTACTTACTCTTTGTTGCCAGCTTTTAAGGCCACAATCTCCCCAACACCCTCCACCATGCTTCTCTCCTCAAGGCTGGCCCCCCCCTGCCTCCCCTCCACAACCCCCACCCCCATCCCTCCACAACCCCAATCCCCACCCCATACCACCACCAGCCAGCATCACCCCACGCACCAGACAGGCCCTAACAATACAGTACTTTGAGTCAATATGGAACACTAATAAGTTGAAACATGCCCGCAAAAAATGAAAACATCATATGACGTGAACTGTCGTCTGTCGACCGCACGTCATATGACGTGAACCGGAGCCTAGGGGTTAAGGATTAGATGATAGATAGATATATAGGGGCAAAATCTATCCCTTTAGTTGTAATGCTTATGGGCCACATTCATTTGGAGGGAGGTAGCCCTCTAGACAACTGTGCATTCATTAACTGGTATATGGTTACTGCCCAACATACTAAATGCACTTCCATAGTACAACGAACCATTCTACACCACTTAAGTTGACCTAAAGGTAACACTGCATTGTGGACAAATATTGTCAAACTGTATTAGTTCACTATGGTATCAGCTAAGAAAATTTGTGTGTGTGTGTGTGTGTGTATTTACCTACAGTAAGCCCTCATATTTCGCTGTTTTCATGTTCTGCCAAAACGTCACGAAACGTGAAAAGACGAAGTATGAAGTTAATAGATGGGTGTTCCAGTGGGACAGCTACCTACCCTATCAAAGTACTATAACACCAAACAGGCCCTACCCAAAATTAAATATGGAGTGTTTACTGTCAGGGGAAATTTACGTTTTTCAAAGGGTAATGATATTGTATAACTCGTGTACACAGTATATAGCTGTGTGCGCTAAGAATGACTATCAAGTCATTTACTAAGAGGGGATAGACTTGTGAAATCGAGCAGCGATTTCACTTTATGCTGGCTCACTTCGCCAATTCTCTAGAGTCGAGAATTTCTAGACTTTCTCAGCGGTACGCAGCAGAGACTAGACGCTCTATTAGGCTGCAATAATGTACCGTTGGCCTCTAAGAAAGTTAGCTTCTCCCCCAACAATCAAAAAATGATAATAAATAACAGGATCTTGGCTAAGCCAAACTCCTAGCTAGCACAACGGATTTAAGGATTACTGCCAAAAGCTGGCCTAAGTACCTGTCGTGATTTAATACAAAAAGTTGTGCTAACGTGGAGTAGCAAAACTATATTAAATAAGTGGGAAAATTAAACACGACTGTTACACTTAACAAAGCTCAAGAAAACGAACTGTAAATTTATTGAATACAAGCAAATAAATTTACGTTACATGACTCCAATTCAAATCAAATGAAAGAAATGCACTCACTCACTCAGACAAACAGCTAAATATTTCAAAAAAGCTTAAGCCTAGGAAAAACAAAAGAAAATACTGATCGGTATGGATGAGACTGTACTATAGTCGATCACCAAGAGGGTGGGAGCTCGGGAACACACGCCGATTCAAGCTGAGATCTGAAATAAAGAAATCACTCAAGCCTTTAGAGGCGTACAACCCAATCGTTCCGTGGCTATGGACAGACTGAGCTCCGATTTGAATACGTAGTTCGACGAGCGCGGATAGACGGTGCGACGGCGCATAACGGTACCGCGCCAAACAGACAATTCAAATTTATGGCACGATGTCACGACTTACCCAACATAACGTTACAATGTAGAAAATTCGTGACATTTACTAGTTGCTTATACAGCATAACACAATAAACATGTACCTGAAATGACATTAGAACTGTTATAAAGAGCTGCAACACCAAAAATCCTTACCAGAAATTAAGTAAACATTGGCATGATTGGCAAGTGAAGGTGTGTTGAGGGTGGATGGGCTAGTTACTAGGTGACATGGGCCTCTCTGGGGAAGCCCTATCACCTAAGCCAAAGCCCTCAAAGTCGAATTCTGGCTCCAGCAACTCTACTTCCTCTCTGTCCACTTCTCCTCCTTCATCCTCCTCTCCTGTCACATCTAAGTCTTGCATAATAGCAGCCACATTCTGTGTCACATTAAAAAATCGTATGATCCTGGCTTGTCTCTGCTCCAGTATGTTTCTGTTGTAGACTGCCATCACTTGAGACTTCAGATCATTCAAGGTGGATAGGATCTGGGTAGCCTCACGCATAGTCCCGGTGTATGTCTCGAAGGTTGTTGCCATGTCGGTTATGGTGGACAGGCTGTGGGACAATTTCTGGGTGGTCATCTTCTCCTGTGCAGTGTGATCTGGCCTTTCATTCTCTTCATTAGAGTGCATCTCTTCCTCTGTTATGTCAACCACACCTGGGTCTAAGTCATAGTGTGTCAAGTGGTGTCTTACAGCCGTTTCGTCCACCTCTGCTGTGTGTCTGATCGCACTCTAAAAACTAACTCCATTAGGTGAATATTGATACAGTAAAAAACAGTGGCACAGATAAAGGTTGAGGGGGAAAAAACACATACATTTACTTTGTTATTTCACGTGCACTCACCTGCTTGTTGAGAGGTTCCTTGTTCTTTCTTAGGGGTATGATGCAACATAACAGTAACCAATGTTACCGATTTTCATTACAATACTGTATATTCTTCCCCTGAATTGTTCTAACTAACACTTGGTTGGTTAACTCTAAAAACTAACTCCATTAGGTGGATATTGATTCAGTAAAAATCCGTGGCACAAATAAAGATTAAGGGAAAAATAACACAGACATATTTACTTTATTGTTATTTTACGTGCACTCACCTGCTTTCTGAGAGTTGCCTTGTTTTTTCTGAGTGTCCTTATGGTGCTGTCAGGAGCCCCAGTCAGGCGATGTATCTCGAGGGGTGTCAACCCCTCCTCAATGAGCTGCAAAATCCTCTGCTTCTCAGCCGCACAAAAAACACAATGGTGAAGGGGTCTGTAGTACCACCACTGTATCGATAGAGGGTAGGGTGATCGCAAGATGGCCGCCAACAAATGAGCATCGGTATGCGTCATCTGCTAAGTGTCGGCTGCCAGCTGGAAGCGGTGGCAGAGATTGAGAGAAAATGACGAAGTTTGTGACATGTTGGAAACTTTTTTCTTTCGCGAAAATGAAGCGTCGAAGTAAAATTCGTCGAAATACGAGGACTTACTGTAGTTGTATTTACCTAGTTGTGATATGCAGGAAATGAGCTATGCTCATGGGGTCCCATCTTTGTGTCTCAGCAAGTCAAACTTTGCTTTAACTTCGCACTCACCATCCACTCACTTGATGTAATGCTGCTTTGGGTGTCTGCCCTTTCCTCTCTTTCTTCCTTTCTCCTCTGCCTTTGTCCTTCTGTCTTTCCTCTTCCTTCTGCCTACAGGTTACTTTACACTACCTCTTCTGTCTTTCTTTCCTTCATTCTTTCCTCTTCCTTCTGCCTCTGGGTGACTGCACTGAATGACAAGCCAAATGGTTTCCCGTACACCAGTAAACCACCTACTATGCTGGGTGGTAACCATGTAACCAAATTATGGTGCCTGGTGGTATAGTGGGTAATTAAGGTGCTCCAGTAGGATTGAACCTGTGCAGGTTTATATCCAAGGGGTGGTTGGGGTTTATTGCTCATGTAATGCCACCCAGGGATGAGTGAGCCTGGTCACACTCATCTTAAATATCAAGGTAACTTGCCTAACCCTGGGCTCCTATAGTCCTCATGGGGCAGCATAGGATTGGATGATGAATGAATAAATCCCATTGTCCAGGCTACTCCACAGGTCAATGCATCTATATGGAAAACTGTGTTTCTTGATATCCTTTCAAGTTTCTTTCCATGTCCTGTTGTTGCTCCCCCATCCCATAGAAATCAATTTTCTCTGTCAATTTTGTTTACTCCCATCATGGCCCTGAACAGTGCAATTATGTCACCCTCTCTCTTCTTTCTTCAAGAGAAGGCAGACCCAGCTTTTCTAGTCTTTTCCTTTATGATAAATTTGTCAGGCTAAGGACCATCTTGGTTGCTGTTATTTGTATTCTCTCGATCTTGGTTATACCTTTTTATTTGGAGACCACACTACTGCTGCTGCATATTCCTACCTGGGGCAGATCATAGTCACTGTCAATTTTTCCATCATCTCCTCATCCATGTAATGAAATGCCACTCTTATGTTTGTCAAGAGCTTTAACATGTCTCTGACAATCTTACTGATGTGTTTTTCAGTGACAGATTTTTCTGGACCAACACTCCCAGGCCCTTCTTCTCTCTCATTTTTGTGATTGCTTCCTTTCCCATTGAATTATTCCGTGAGAAGGACAATAAAGTGTTTATGGCAGTTATGGATCCGGAAAAAGCATATAACAGAGAAGGACTGTGGTTTTACGAATTTACGGTGTAGATGTTAAGCTGCCAGGGGCCATCAAGAGTTTTTATGGTGGTAGTGAGATGTGTAAGGGTAAATGGACATCTAAGTGAAAGGTTCACGATCAGTGTAGGCGTGCAAGAAGGTTGTGTGATGTCCCCATGATTGTTCATTGTATATATGGATGGAGTGATGAAAGAAGTGAAAAACAAGTAATGGAGAGAGGGATGGCATTGGTAATGAATGGTGATGGATGGACTATCTAAAATTTATTGTATGCTGATGATGCAGTATTCCGGACAAGAGCTTGGTAGACTAGTTCGGAATTTTGTAGACGTCTGTGAGCATCGTGCCTTGAGAGTAAATGTTGAAAAGAGTAAAGTGATGGTTATTGAGAGAAAAGGTGTCTCCCAGTGTGATGTTACAGTGAATGGAGAGAGACTGGAATTGGTGAGAGAGTTCAAATACCTGGGTACTGTGATAGAAAGGAGAGGAAAATATGCATAAGAAGTGGAAAGTAGAGCGACAAAGTGAAGGAAAGTAGCTGGTGCTATGAAGGCAGTGATAGGAAACAGGCTTGAGTGTTGCAGCTGCACGAGGCTTACATGAAGGAGTGTTAGTGCCAACTTAAACATAAGGATGTGAGACTATGGTGTGGCATGAAAATGAAAAGTCAAGAGTGAGAGCAGTGGAGATGGGACTGCTGAGTAATGCACGTGGAGTACAGAGAGTGGATAGGATATGGGATAATGTGATACGTGAAAGATGTGGAGTGAGGAAGTCTGTGGACGCTATAATGGAAAAGAGCATACTGAGATGGTTTGGTTATGTGGAGAGGATGGATGGATGACAATAGAGTGGTGATAAAGGTATATCTGAGGGAAGTTGAAGGTGAGAGGAGGCGAGGTAAGCCAAGATGGTGGAATGATATGGTGGATTAGTGTGTGAGGAGTTGGTTAGGCTAAGAGACTGACAAGAGTCTGAGCTGCCTGGATGAATTTTGTGTGGAGAATCGTATTACCAAGGATTTGGCACACATATTTAATGTGACAGCATTCAGATTGACTCTCTCAGATAGGTATATGTGAAGCAATAGAACATGATGCCTCCCCAGCCCATCTGATAGAGCCTGGATTTCGATGACATGAACGATGTGTGAATGGAAGCGTGGCCCATTGAATTGGACAGACTTTGGCTGTCTGGATGTTGCTACTCCTCACACTGCCCTAGGATGGGAAAGGAAATCCAGATGATGATGATGATGATGATCCCCCCCCCATCCAATTCCAATCATAAATCTTGTCCAGATCTTACTGCACCAATTTACAGTCCTCTTCAACTTCTACTTTCCTCATGATCTTTGCATCGTCTGCAAACAGAATTGCATAACTGTTCATTTCATCCACTTCCATCCACCATATTGTTTACATAAGGAACATAATGGGTGCTAGCAGCGAGCTGTGCGGGACTCCACTTCTTACTTCCCTCCACCCTGTCATCTTGTCCTTTATTACGGTCCTCATCTGTCTATCTCTCATGAAGTCTCTTATCCACTCCAAGAGGTTCCCCGTCATTCTCCCTATGTGCCTCAATTTGTACATTAGTCATTTATTGGGTACTTTGTCAAAGACTTTCTCCAGATCTACACACAATCCACCTAGCTATCTCTCTCTTGTAGCACAGCAGTCACCTTGAGTAAAAGCACAGCTAATTAGAGACACATGACCTCCCAGTTCTGAATCCAAATTGACTTTCTACCAAAATGTCCATCCCTTCTGGATATTTTATCCATCTGTCTTTCAAGATCTTCTCACACAACTTTGCGACCATGCTGGTCAGGGACACTGGTCTATAATTAAGGGGCTCCTCCTTTTTCCATCTTTTGTAAATTGGTACCACATTGGCTCTCTTCCATTCCCAAGGCACTTTCCCTTCTTCCAGAGAACATGCAATCAAACCGTGAATCTGATCTGCCAGTTGATCTCCGTATTCCTTTACTACCCAGTTAGAGATTCTGTCAGGTCATGGGGCCTTCCTTACATCTTGAGTTTCCACTATATAATTTATGCACTTCCTGTACATCCACATTTATATCTTTTTGCACTACATTTCAAGTCACTCCTTCCACCTCCACAAAATCACTTTCTTTATTGAAAACCAGTTGGAAGCATTTGTTCATTAGTTCAGCTTGCATTGCTACATCTTCATAGCTTCTTCTACTCTCAGTTTGTTGATTCCTTCCTTTTGTTTCAATTTGTCATAAGTAAACCCAAAAAACAATTTAGTTTCTTCTTACATTTGTCAATTATGCCTTTTTCAAAGTTCCTTTCTTCCTCTCTGTGTATTCTTGTTTATTCTAGATCTTTTATGTTCTTTCATTCTTCTATCATTACCTCTCTTTCTCCATATGTTCCATGCCATATCTCTCTCTTTTTTTTTTTTTTTTTACTATCATACACCATCTGTTAAACCAATCCTTTTTCCTGTTCTCTTTCTCACCTACTCTTGGCACATTTTTTTTTCCCACACCTTAATTATAGAGGTCTAGAAAGATATCCCACTTTTTCTGCATCTCCATTGTTTCTCTGAATTTTCTCCAAACTGCTTTTTTGACAAATTTCCTTAATCTTGTAAAGTTTGAATTCTCAAAGTTGTATCTTCCCTGCTTATAAAGCTCATCTCATAGCTAAGCCGATTCTGAACTTTCTTCACCCCTGCACAGTTGTTGACCTTGTACACGGGTTTTATTCGCCCGTGTATGGAGTACAACTCTCATGTGTGGGGAGGCTCCCCACATGCAGCTCTTCTCAATAGGGTGGAGTCAATGGCTTTTTGTCTCATTAACTCTCCTCCTCTTACTCCTCTTATTGATTCCCTTCAACCTTTGTCTCTTTGCCGCACTGTTGCATCTTTATCTCTCTTCTATCGCTACTTCAATGGTCACTGTTCCTCTGAACTGTCTGCTTGCATCCCTCCACCTCTACGACGGGC
>JAGKTI010000682.1:14502-68005 GCA_018397915.1 Birgus latro | reverse complement strand
GAGAATGAAAAGGAGGCGGAGGAAAGATTTAAGAAGTGGAGAGATGGTATGGGGTACAAGGGCTTAAGGGTAAATGCAGATAAAACAAAAGTGATGATATCTAGGGTTGGTGGCGGTACAATCAGAGGAGAGGGAGAGTGGCCATGTGCAGTTTGCCACAAGGGTGTGGGAAGTAATTCCATCTTGTGTAGTGTTTGTGATAAGTGGGTGCACAAGAGATGTAGTGGTATTAGAGGTAGACTGCGAGATGATGCTGATTTCATGTGTGCGGCGTGTCGGGGAGAGCAGGTGGAGATTGTTAGGCGTGAGAGGGTTGAACTTGCAGGTGAGTCTCTTGAGTGTGTGGAGGAGTTTCGTTATTTGGGAGACATGTTATGTGCCGGAGGTGGGGCTGGAGTTAGCTCGGTTGCTAGGGTGAGAAGTGGTTGGAAGAAGTTCAGGGAGCTGTTGCCTCTCCTGACATTGAGAGGACTCTCCTTACGTGCTAAGGGGTCTTTGTATGCAGCATGTGTTAGGAGTGTGATGCTGTTTGGTAGTGAGACCTGGGCAGTAAAGGAAGAGGATATTCGCAGGTTTAAACGTACAGAAATGACAATGATTAGGTGGATGTGCAGTGCGTCCCTGCGTGCAAGGCCTGGGGGGGCTGGGTTTACGATGGAAGAGTTGAGAGGTAGGATGGGACTGGAGTGTATTGGTGTTGTGATGAGGAGATGTAGGCTGAGGTGGTTTGGACATGTGGAGAGGATGGGGGATGATAATTGGGTACAGAGGGTGAGAGGTGTTAATATTGGGGGAGAGGTTGGGAGGGGTAGACCGCGAAAGACATGGGACAAGGTCATTAAGTGTGACTTAAGGGTTAAGGGACTGAACAGGGAGGCTGCCAGGGATCGAGCAGAGTGGAGGACCGCCATTAGGTGACCAAGGCCGACGCATGCAAGGATGTTGGAGCCTTCAAAAACGAAAACGAAAACGAACGCAGTTCAGTACTCAGCATTAGGTTGTTTGAGTGTAAAAGTTTCGTGGGTTCCAAGTGTCATAGGGTGGGCGCTTCGCAGGGCGACGGGAGATGAGTATTATTAGCTTATTCTGTACTGCACATGAAAATCCCATATCCTGTCAGTACAAACGAGTTTGAAGAAGAAACTTTACGTAGTCTATTAATTCTTTAACATAAAGTTATGCATTCCTGCAATTCTTTTGCTCAAATCAACTGTAAATAGGGATTAAATTCAAATTTTATGGATTGCAAGGGAGTACGGAGGGAGGAGAGGTTGTTGCCAGTTATGTAATGTTTGGTTTGTAGGCTATTGCTACCAGCATTATCATAACACCCACAGCTCATTTAATGAAACAACATTATTGTAAAGCAAGATTAGCGTCAATTTAAGTCAGGAAGAGTATTATTTATTACAATCTTTTATGCTGCAAGTAAACGTGGCACCAATGGGTATCTCCACCTGTATTACCTGGCTGTAGCTCTGGCATTACCATCCCAGAATACGTAAAAATAGACGATATCTGCATATTCCTCATTTCTGTACGTACGTGGCATGCTGTTTCATGAACAAGTGAAGCTGAAACCAGTGAACAACTGAACGCGGAGAACAGTATTGGAAGTGTGTGCCTCGCCTGCAATTTCCCGTTCAAATGACACCCTGGACGCAGGGTTGCCAAGTCCTTATCATCAATCTCACTAGTGTAGCCCTGAAAACTTGCTAAAATGTCGCTAGAAAAGACGATTAATCACTAGAATATCACCTAAAAATGGCAAAAATATCCAGAATGTATGTAGATATCATGTTGCCAGATGTTAAATCATGACGCTAGGTAGAAGCAAAAAATAGGTCTAGTTGCAAAGTCGTTAAATTGGCAACCCTTCTTCACTATTCTTAAGTCACCTTCATATGAAAGCAATGGTGCCACATGTACTTGCAGCAGAAAAATTGTAATAAATAATATCATTACTCCTGACTTAAAGTGACGCTAGTCACGCATTACAATAAAGTTATTTCATTAAATGGGCTGTGGGTGTTATGATAATGCTGGTAGCAATAGTCTACAAACCAAACATTACATAACTGGCAACAATACACCAGCCTCTCCTCCATCCGTACTCCCTTGCAATCCATAAAATTTGAATTTAATCCTTAATTACAGTTGATTTGTGCAAAAGAATTGCAGGAGTGCATGACTTTATGTTAAAGAATCAATAGACTACGTAAAGTTTCTTCTTCAAACTCATTTGTACTGATAGGATATGGGACTTTCATGTGCAGTACAGAACAAGATAATACAGTAATACCCGTCTCCCGTCGCCCTGCGAACCTCCCACCCTATGACACCTGATACCTACGAAACTTTTACACTCAAACAGTCCAATGCTGGGTACTGAACTGGGGTCACAAAGAGTATATGTTTATAGAACAAAATATACTCAGAATTACATGATAGATCATTGGTGTAAGTTTTTGTCATACGTCGCGTTACACCTTGTAAATGTATGGAGGCTCAGTCCATTTGGAGAGCCTTAATTACCCACTAAACCACCAGATGCCATAATTTGGTTATATGGTTATCACCCAGGATAGTAAATGGTTTCCTGGTGTACAGGCAACCATTTGGCATGTCACTTAGTGTAGAGTCACCAATAGGCAGAAGGAAGAGGAAAGAATGAAGGAAAGAAAGACAGAAGAGGAAGGAAGGAAGAGAGGGAAGGGCAGACACCCAAAGCGCACTACATCGAGTGAGTGGCTGGTGAGCACCCCCACTTACCATCACTAATTACTAATAAAGATTTCAATAATGGAAACTTTGATGAGTGGGCATTATCATAAATACATCATAAGTAAAGAGTAACAACGTATTCTGTGGGTTAGATATGAACACATGTTGAATATGAATAATTATTAGCACTTTTTTCAGTGTCTCAGTTACACAGAGAGCAGACCAGCATGCTCTCCAATACAAGTTTCTCTAACTGTCAACACCAAACTACATACACGCTACACACTACACTTCCTTTTCAAAATTATCTCGAAAATGGCGCACAAAAATCATGCCTCGGAGTCCCCAGCGGGGGGGGACCATAAATGCCCCCACCATCCGCCCCTCTCCCGGTGACGACTCAAAGAGCTGCCTGGAACCACTGTCTGACTCGCTCCTTCTTCATTTCTGTAACATTCGCGGCCTTTCCTCTAACTTTCATGCTGTCGAGCACCACCTCTTCTCCTCTAAACCTCACCTTCTCTTTCTCACTGAGACTCAGCTGTCTGAGGCAACTGACAGCAAACCCTTTTCTGTATCCTCCTACTTTCTCTATTCTCATTTCAAAGCCTAAGGTGGCTGTTGCGTATATGTACGCAACGATCTATCTTGCTCTCGTGTTCCTGAACTTGATTCTTATGAATTCTCTACTCTCTGACTTTGGCTTTCCTGTCATTCTCTGACTAAATATATCTGTGCTGTTTACTTATCTCCTAATTCTACTGACTATCAAAAATTCTTTGACTATCTTACTTCTACGATGGAACACATTCTATCCATTTCTCCTTTCTCTGAAATCTCCATTCTAGGAGATTTCAATGTTCACCACCACCTTTGGCTCTCCTCTCCTTTCACTGATCCACCTGGTGAACAAGCCTACATCTTTTCTATCCTTAATGACCTAGAGCAGCTTGTACAGCACCCTACCCGTATCCCTGACCGCCTTGGAGAGAGTTCCAACATACTTGACCTTTTCCTAACAACTAATCCTTCTGCTTACACTGTTCATCGTTTCTCTCCGTTGGGCTCCTCCGATCATAATCTTATTACCTTAACATGTCCAATCGCTCCAGTATGGCCTGTGGACCCTCCAAAGAAACGCCGCCTGTGGCACTTTGGAGCTGCAGATTGGGAGGCCCTCAGGCAGTACTTCTTTGATTTTCCATGGAATGATTATTGCTTCCTTGGCCGGGAGCCATCTGAGTGTGCCTTTCACGTTAAGGAGGTTATTCTCTCGGGCATGGAAGCATACATTCCTTTCTCATATCCTCTGACTAATGCAAGAAAGCCTTGGTTTAATCACGCTTGTTCTAATGCTGTCCGCAACAAGGAGAGGGCCTATAAGAGGTACCGGAGCCAACCCACCCCTGAATCACACCTTTTATATATTTCTGCCCGGAATCTTGCTAAGTCTGTTCTTCGCTCTGCTAAAAACAATTTCATCTGCGTTAAATGTTCCCAACTCTCCAACTTGAATTCTTCTCGCTCCTTCTGGCACCTTGCCAAAAACCTTTCTAGCAACTTTACCTCATCATCCTTCCCTCCTCTTTTCTACTCTGATGGCTCTGTAGCTATTTCTTCTACTGATAAAGCAGATCTCTTCGCTCAGACTTTCTCCTCCAATTCCACCTTAGACGATTCCGGTGCTATTCTTCCATCACTTCCCCCCTCTGACTTCCTCTTGACTGGCATTAAAATTTCTTCAGCTGATGTGTTTTCTGCCATCACTGGCCTCAATACTAAAAAGGCATATGGTCCTGATGGAGTCCCTCCTGTTGTCCTCAAAAACTGTGTTTCTGTGCTTACACCCTGCCTAGGTAAACTCTTTCGCCTTTGTCTCTCAACTTGTACCTTTCCTTCTTGCTGAAAGTTTGCTCTCATTCAGCCAGTCCCAAAGAAGGGTGACCATTCCCAACCCTCTAACTATTGTCCAATTGCTTTAACATCCTGTGTCTCAAAAGTTTTCGAGTCAATTCTTAACGGAAAAATTTTAAAGCATCTTTCCTGTCACAACCTTCTTTCTGATCGTTAGTATGGGTTCCGTCAGGGATGCTCCACTGGCGATCTTCTCACCTACCTTTCAGACTCCTGGTCATCCTCCTTTCGGGACTTTGGCGGAAGCTTTGTCATTGCACATGACATCTCAAAGGCTTTCGATCGAGTCTGGCATAAATCTTTAATTTCCAAACTGCCCTCTTACGGTTTCTATCCTTCTATCTGTGCCTTCATCTTTAGCTTCCTTTCTGGTCGTTCTATAGCCGCTGTTGTAGACGGCCATTGTTCCTCTCCTAGACCTATCAACAGTGGTGTTCCTCAGGGCTCTGTCCTATCACCTACTCTCTTCCTTTTATTCATCAATGACCTTCTAAGTTGTACATCTAACCCTATCCACTCATATGCTGATGATTCCACCCTTCACCTTTCCATTCGGTTCCTGCAACGTCCATCTCAGCAGTTACTTCAACAAACAAGGGATGAGGCTATGGCACACCTAATGTCTGACTTGGCTCGTATCTCTGATTGGGGTAAAAATAATCTTGTTGTTTTTAATGCATCAAAAACTCAGTTCTTACACTTATCAACCCGACAAAATCTTCCTCAGGATTACCCACTAATGTTTAATAGTGAACAGTTTTGTCCTGCATCATCCTTGAACATGCTTGGGGTTTCATTCTCTCGGGATTTGTCTTGGAAAGAACATATTACATTTCTTGTGAAATCTGCTTCCAAGAGATTAGGTGTGCTAAGCCGATTCCGAACTTTCTTTACCCCTGCACAGTTGTTGACCTTGTACACGGGTTTTATTCGCCCGTGTATGGAGTACAACTCTCATGTGTGGGGAGGCTCCCTACATGCAGCTCTTCTCAATGGGGTGGAGTCAAAGGCTTTTCGTCTCATTAACTCTCCTCCTCTTACTGATTCCCTTCAACCTTTGTCTCTTCGCCGCTCTGTTGCATCTTTATCTCTCTTCTATCGCTACTTCAATGGTCACTGTTCTTCTGAACTGTCTGCTTGCATCCCTCCACCTCTACGGCAGGCACGTAGTACTCGTCTAGCAACAAACTCTCATCCCTTTTTTATCCAACTCTCTAATGCAAGAGTTAACCGTCACTCCCAGTCCTTCATTTATGCAACTGGTCAACTCTGGAACTGTCTTCCTCTGTCTGTATTTCCTACTTCCTATGATCTCCAGTCTTTCAAACGCAGTGTGTCTAGGCATCTCGAATTGAACGGAACTTGAATTTGGCTCTCTTTTGTATTGTTTTTGCTTTTTCTTGGAAGGAACAGTATGCAGGTCTGTGGCCTTTGGTTCCTTCTTCCTTGCATTAAAAAAAACAAAAAAACTTTTGCCAGCCCCGCACGCGTGCCTCGCTACACCCCAAGGTCGGCCTGGGGTTGCCAGGCAGTGCGTAGTTACATGCAAATGTTTATACTCTTTTCTTATATCAGATCTTACTTTTCATGCTACATTATTCATTTTTGTATCAAATTGTTCGTAATTGATTTGTCTACAAGGATATGTGCATGTAAGGTTGAGTAGAATACCAGCATTACCAGTACTGTAACAGAATGTACAACATGAAAAAAGTAGGTGGTTTGAATAAATTTTTTTAAGCCTCTTCATTCACAAGTGTTTGTTCTACCATAACATATGTATAGAATAATGAGCACCATTCACTCACTCATGTACTGCTGCTCTCTAATGACTGCCTTTTCCTCTCTTCCTTCCTTGTTTCCTTTCGTCCTCTTCTGTCTTTCTTTCCTTCATTCTTTCCTCTTCCTTATGCCTATTGGTGACTCTACACTACCCCTTCTTATTTTTCCTTTATTCTTTCCTCCTCCTTCTGCCTATGACCACACTGAGTGATAATCCAAATGGTTTCCTGTACACCAGGGAACCATTTACAATGTTGGGTGGTAACCATATAACCAAATTATGGCATTTGGTGGTTTAGTGGGTAATTAAGGCACTCCAGTTGGATTGAGTCTGTGCTGGTTTATATCCAAGGGATGGTTGGGGTTTATTGCTCATTTAGTGCCACTCAGGGACAAGTGAGGCTGGTCACTCTCATCTTAAATTTCAGGACTAACTTGCTTAGTCCTGGGCTATGCTCCTCATGGGGCAACACAGGATTATATGAGGATGAGGATGAATCATGAGCAAACAACCAACATCACTATTTCCATCACAGTAAAAATGACATGAAAAAACGTACAAAGTTTGTGTAAATGTTTATACTCTTTGTTTTCAAAGATATTTTTTGTGCTGTTTTATTCATTTGTGTCTCCCTTTGTTTGCAAGTGTTTGTTCTACAGTACCATACTTATGTATAAAATAATAAGCAAACAACCAACATCACTATTAACAGTAAAAGTTATTTTTTGTGCTATTACCAGCATCACTATTACAGTACTAACACCGTAAGAAAGGCCAGGTGCGCTCCATCAGCGTGCCGTCTCGTAAATATTTATACTCATTTTGTATTTTGTTTCTGATGATATTTTGCATGCTATTTCATTTATTTTAGTTTCAAATTTTTCGTATGAGTTTGTGCTACAGTAACATAAATATTCAAGAATGAACAGAACACAATCTCACTGTTACTAACACAGTACATACAGCAAAAGAATATACTGTACAGTACAGTACAGTATATGCATACATTAGAAAAATAGAGAATCTGTATACAGTAAATATATACCTGTATGTACTTACTGCCCAATGATGTTTGTAGAGCAGAGAAAGAATGGGAAGGCACTGGTATGCATTTTAAACCTAGTCCCATGAACATCGAACAATAAATGGATTTTTGGCAAATATTTCACTTTGATGTTGTAAATAACGTCATCTGCCAGCTTACGGGAGTTTTCGAATGGATAGATAACGTCATTGGCCAGCTTACGGAAGTTTTTCAGATGACGTAAATAATGTCACCGGCTGGCCAAAGTGTTAGTTAAATTGAGTAAATTTGTTTCTAAATATCCCTCCCTGTCCCTTGAAAGGAGAATGGCAGATGCAGAAGGTTCCTCTGAACTGTCTGCTTGCATCCCTCCACCTCTACGACGGGCTGGTAGTACTCGTCTAGCAACAAACTCTCATCCCTTTTCTGTCCAGCTCTCTAATGCAAGAGTTAACCGTTACTCCCAGTCCTTCAATTATGCAACTGGTCAACTCTGGAACTGCCTTCCTATGTCTGTATTCCCTACTTCCTATGATCTCCAGTCTTTCAAATGCAGTGTGTCCAGGCATCTTGAAATGAATGGATCTTGAATTTGGCTTTCTTTTGCTTTGTTTTTGTTTTTTCTTGGAGTGAACAGTATGCAGGCCCATGGCCTTTGGTTCCTTCTTCCTTGCATTTAAAAAGAAAGAAAGAAAAGAAAAAAGCCTTCAGTCCTCTAGATTCACATTTAGATGGACCTAAAGTATTGACCCCTACCACTAGCTATATGGTATAAATATCACATTAAATGCCAAAATGAGAGAAGACAGCCCTAATCATAGCAAATGTAATCTGTAAAGACCAAACCATACCTAACAATTTGAAGAGTAGTTTTCAACCCCATGTCTTAATTAAAATTAGTGTCACAAAAGTCAGTAAGCAGCATTGTGCGGGTTCATCAGTTGTATAGTTAGAAATGCCAGAATGAGAGAAAATAGCCCTAACCATAGCAAATGCAATCTCTAAAGACCAAACCATACCTAACGATTTGAAGAGTAGTTTTCAACCTCATGTCTTAATTGAAATTAGAGTCACAAAAGTCAGTAAGCAGTATTGTGCAGGTTCATTGTATAGTTAGATAATACAGTACTGTAGACTTAAATATACAGGGTATTAAAAAATGGATGATCACATTGCACAGTGGTAAATTAAACTGAAAAGCAATGTCATATAGAGTAGCTCAGCTTTTTTTAGTTAACCAGTTTGCTTGTATCTGTGCAGCTTTAGCATTTCTGAAGGGACTCCATGGGAGATGTTGTATGCTGATGATTTGGTGCTGATTGCAGAGATTGAAAAGTAGGTGGAGGGAAGATGTAGGAATTGGAGAGATGGTATGGGGCACAAGGGCATGAGAGTAAATGTAGATGAAACAAAGACATTCGTAACTAGGGTTGGTAGTGGTACAGTCAAAGAAGAGGGAGAGTGGCCTTGTGTGGTTTATCATAGCGATGTTTTGCTTTGTTTAGTTTCATTTATAAAGACTCTGTCATGCTTGCGTATTTTTGCCATGGTCATGAAATGGCAGCTGTCCTTGCTGCTGGGGGGTCTGTCAGCCTCCCTGTTCAGCCCCTGATCTCTGAGGTTACACTCTGTGATCTCGTCCCAGGTCTGTTTTTGGTCTGCCTCTTGCAGCCCCACTTCCAGTGTTCACACTTCTCACTTTCTGCACCCAACTGTTATCCCCAATCCTCTCCACATACCCAAACCATTTCAATCTACCCATCCTCATCACAACACCAGTACACTCCAGTCCCACACTTCCTCACTTCATCGATCGTAAACCTAGCCCCCCCGGCCTTGCATTTGAGGATGCACTACACATCCACCTAATCATGGTCATTTCTGTACATTTGAGCCTGTGGATATCCTCTTCCTTTACTGCCCAGGTCTTGCTGCTATACAGCATTACACTCCTAATGCATACCACTTACAAAGATCCCATAGCATGGGGGGAGAGCCCTCTCAATGGCAGGAGAGGCAACAGCTCCCTGAACTTTGTCTAACCACCCCCTACACTAGTCACAGAGCTATTTTCGGCCCCACCTCCAGTACATAACATTTCTCAAATAACCAAACTCTTCCACACACTCAAGAGACACACCAGCAAAATCAGTCCTTTCAATCCTGACTTAGCTTCACATGCTTTCCCCAACACACTGTACACACGAAATCAGCATTATCTCACAGTCTACCTTGAATACCACTACATCTCTTCTCCACCCACTGAGCACATATGCTGCACAAGAAGTAAATACAGTCAGCTCACATATATCACGGGTTTGTTAGTTGCGGTTTTCTAATCCACGGTACTTTTTCAGCTAAACCGTGATCACTTCGTACATCGCAGTAACCAGTTTCATCAGTTTGATAGCTCTGGTCGCTGTCCCATGCTGCTCATTTCCAAGGAGTTTTCCAGGTCGCGGCGTCACTTACACTAGTCACAGGCGGAAGCCAATCACATTCAAGCTCGATAAGCCAATTATAGCACTTCCCACCCACGCCTAGCAGTAAGCGGACGCACTAGTCCACCCTGTTTTCCCCGCAACTACCACGCTCGCCTCATGCTAAGAGGCCATAGTGTCCCTCAAGCCTCGGAATCCCTTCCTCTCCCCTATCCACTTAAGCATTGTCATATGTCAGAGTCAGGTAAGAACCATAGTATCATTATTCCCATTAAATGCATGCATTGCGTACTGTTTTGAAAGGGTGTGAATGTTCACTGGTGACTAGTCTGGTGTAAGTATGGTGGTAGTGGACTACTTTGCCGAGAGGTTAGACACAAGTAATTTTCCTCATAAGTTATGTTATTTATAATTTACAGAATTTCTAAGTCATAGTTGATAATGTATTAAGACTAAATAACTGCAAATTACTCGAGTTGACTCGATTTCCCATGCCCATGTAGCAAACTGCACTTGGCCACTCTTCTTCTTTGACAGTACTGCCACCAGGCCTAGATACCATCACTTTTGTTTTATCTGCATTTACTCATAAACCCATGTGCCCAATACATTCTCTGCACTTCCTAAATCTTTCCTCTGCCTCCCTCTCCTTCTCTGTGATCAATACCAAAGAATCGGCATACAACATGTTCCACGGGAGTCCATTTCTGAAGTCATGTGAGAGGGCTTCAAGCACCCAAGACCCCTAATGCACACCAACATCACAGAAAACTCACTCAAATTACCTTTCACTCACTTGGTTGCCAGCATCCACATACATAGCCATAACCAGTCTAAACAACCATTCCTTGATCCCAGGCTTTCTCATTTCCCACTTCCCCACCTCCTTAGGGACTCTGGAAAAGGCCTTCTCCAAATCAACAAAAACAAAGTACAGATGGCTTTTCTTTCCAATATATTTTTCCTGAAGCTGTCAAACAATGAATACGGATCAGTGGTCCCTTTGCCTGGCATAAACCCAAACTGCATCTCATCATTATTCACTCTTTCTCCAATTAAATCTTCTAGAACTCTCTCCATTACCTTCATTATTGGGTCCAAGTTTTATGCCTCTATAATATCCTCTTTCCAAGATATCACCCTTCCCCTTGTACACATTTACAATCACACTCTTCAGCCAGTCCTCTGGGATTACACACTCATTTATAATCATATTTATCAAATAATTAAATAACCCCACTCCTTTATATCCTGAGCCCTTCATCATTTCAGCAGTCAACCCAGACACACCTGCCGCCTTCCTTAACCCGTCTAGTCCCGACCGTTTTTTTACCCAGCCTACCCCCAGGTCCCGACCGATTTTCGACTTTTTGTTTTTTGGCTGAAGCCTTCGCTTTTGATGAGAAACATCGAAAATTAATAGAGAAATCGCGATCTTGAATTTAGAAATGTTGATACAGGTGTCACTCAACCTTACGATTTCCTTCTTTTTCAGGGTACCTGGCTAAAGAAAACGAACTATGGGAGGGTTAACTAATTCAAGCAACTTTAAATTACGTTTTTTATTTTATTTATTTGGTACGAATTTATGTGTAGTACAAGTCTATATTGATTTTCACACAATAATATAAGCGTTTATAAGCATTGTTCAATCACCCAAAACCCCAGTATATAGCACCTTCCTTTACGACATTACCACAGCATCACTTCTGTTTGTTTCTACCTCTAGTTTCTTTGCTTCTTTGTCCTCCACCTCAGGAATCACTTTCACCGTGAATTTCGTCATTGGAGAGACCGTGGGGCAACATACCTTTACTGGCCAGGTTACAGCTAACAAGTGAATTGCCCAGTGTGGGGGGGGAGAGGGGGGGTTAGGTGGGGCCAGGCAGTATCCCCACTTGACAGCAGGTAGAGGAAGGTCTCCCACATATGCCTACCAAAAATCATCCTCGAATGTTGAAAAATGTGCGCACAGTGGGCCTTGCAATTGAATGACGTACGATGCACCTTGTTGGGTCTGTCCGTGGAAAAAAGTAGCGATGTGCATCGTACGTCGGTGGGACTTGGCGGGTTAACTCCATCCTGTCCTTTTCCCAGGTCACAGTAGTAGTGTCAGTCAAAGGCCAGGTGACAAATATTGGATCTTTTGACTCCAAACCTCCCTGTGTCCAGTCAAACTCCTCATTCAGCAACTAATTATACTGTAATGGTCTCTCCAGGCATCGTTAATATCCTTACTGTTCACTCCTACTTTTCCTTCATCATTCTTCACACACTGCTCACCTGTGATACCCGCGTTTTCCCTTTTCATCTGATTTGCCAACTTAAATATCACTTTCATCCTTTCAGTACTATTTAGGTTATTCACTGAGTCTCAGATTTTGCCTTGTATACCTCTTCTCTAGCCTTACACTTGTCGGCCAAGTTTTCCTGTTTGTTTCCACCCTTTTTCCATTCCAAGGAAAAACTTCTTTTCTCTTTAACTGTAGCTTCTACACCTTCATTGTTATATCTTAGGGGGCTCCTTATCCATCAACACACTGAATCGTAACTTTGATGAGGTTGTTCTTGAGAGATCTTTACTGTTCATTATCATCATCATCATTTGGACCTCCTTTCCCACCTTAGGGCAGGGTGAGGAGTAGCAATGTCCAGACAGCCAAGGTTTGCCCAGTTCAATGGGCCATGCTTTCAGTTTATCATCATTCAAGCCCTCAAAATCCTGGCTCCTTCAGATGGAGGGGGGGGAGGTAACTTCACATATGCCTATCCAGTAGAGCCAATCCGAATGCTGTCACATTAAAAAGGGTGCCAAATCCCTGGTTATGCACTTCTCTGCACAAAATTCATCGAGCCAGCTGTCTCTTGTTAGTCCCTTGGCCTCTCTGATTTCCATACCTCTTTTCCTCACACATTCATGCACCATATCCCTCCACCTTCTTAGCCTACCTCGCCTCCTCCCTCCTTTATATTCGCTCAGATATACCTTTTTCACCTGTCTGTTGTCATCCATTCTCACCACATGACCAAACTATCTCGGTACGCTCTCTTCGATTCTGGTGTCCACAGACGTCCTCACTCTGCATCTTTCACATATCACATTATTCCTTATCCTATCCACTTTCTGTACTCCATACACATTCCTCAGCAGTCCTGTCTCCACTGCTCTTACTCTTGACTTTTCATCTTCATGCCATACAATAGCCTCATCCATATGTTATAAGTTGGCACTAACACACCTTCATGTAAGTCTTGTGCAGCTGCAACACTCAAACCTCTGTTTTTTATCAAGGCCTTCATAGCACCAGCAACTTTCCTTCCTTGTGTCACTCTGCTTTCCACTGTTGCACTTTTTCTCATCTTTTCTATCACTGTACCCAGGTATTTGAATTCTCTCATCAAGTCCAGTCTCTCTCCATTCACTGCAACATCACACTGGGAGTCACCTTCTCTCTCAGTAACCATCACTTTACTCTTTTTTGCATTTACTCTCAAGGCACAACGCTCACAGACATCAACAAAACTCTGCACTAGTCTACCAAGCTCTTGTTCAGTATTTGCAAGTAGCACTGCATCATCAGCATACAAGAAGTTATAGATATTCCGTCCATCAGTGTTCATTAACTCTTTTACCAAGAGCTCCCTGTTCAGTGACCACTCTACTAATCTTGCTGTAGAAGGCATCCGTTCTATCTATCGATCTATTGCCAGACGCCTCAATCCTGCATGGATTGGCCACAAACAAATCGCCTCCATGTCGCTCTGTCCCCTGCCATTTCACTACCCTGCTCTCAATTCACACCCCCATCTCTCATGTACCTCTCCACTCCATCCCTCCATCTCATCCTTGGCCTCCCCCTCCCTCTCCCCCCCTCCACCTCACTCACATACACTCTCCTCATCAGTCTTTCACTCTCCATCCTCCCCACATGCCCAAACCACCTTAATGTGTTTCTCCTAATGCTTCCTGTCACGTCCACATCCACACCACAACGCTCCTTCACTTCCTCATTTGTTAGTCTGTCCCTCCATGTGACTCCACATGCTCCTCAAATAACTCATTTCCACTGCTCTCACTCTTGACTTCTTTCCTTCCAACAGGGTCCAAGCTTCACTTCCATATGTTAGAGTTGGTATCACAATACTGTCATGTAACAACTTTTCACTTCCATGCTCACTTCCCTGTTTCTTATCACTGCTTTCAACGAACCAGCAACCTTCTTTCCCTGCTGAACCCTTTCAAGCAGTTCACCCTCCAGACTTCCATCCTTACTCATCACACTACCCAAGTACTTAAATGCACTCACATTCCCCATATCCTCCCCATTTAATCTCACTGTACATTCACTGGCTTCACTTCTCTCGAAGACCATCACTTTTCACTTCCCTACATTCACCTTTATATTTAATACGTGTAGTAAGTGGTATGGGTGATGATGAGGTAGTGGTTCTGGGAGGGGATTTAAATGGTCATGTGGGTGAAGCAGCTCAAGGTTATGAAGGAGTCCATGGAGGATGTGCATATGATGTGAGGAATGCGGAAGGAGAAAGAATTCTCGAGTTTGGGGAGGCTATGGACATGATTGTGTGCAACACACATTTTAGGAAATAAATGAGCCAGTTGATTACGTACGAGTCTGGGGGAAATAGTAGTCAGATAGATTATTTTCTGGTCAGCAGGGTTGATAGGAGATTAGTGAGGGATGTTAAAGTTATAGAAAGTGAGGAGTATGTGCAGCAGCACAAACTGTTGATTTGTGACATGGTGCTTAAGGAATGAGTGATGAGAAGGAGGACATATGTACCTAGGAGGAAAACATGGAAGCTGGGAAACCAATCAGTAAGGGATGCCTTTTATAGTGAGATGAGGAGAGAGGTGGCTCAACAGGAAACCATAGATAGAGGCATTAATGAACAGTATAGAGCCCTTAAGAACAACCTCTTGAGAGTTACCGATGCAATATGTGGTTGGACAAGAGGCCCACCAAGACATAAAGTAACTTGGTGGTGGGATGAGGGTGTAGAAGCTGCAGTTAAGGAGAAAAGAAGGCTTTTCCGAGAATGGAAGAAGGGTGGTAACAGGGAGGAGTACTTGGCTGCCAAGCGCAGGGCTAGAAGAGAGGTATACAGGGCGAAGTCTGAGTCACAGAGACTTTTACTTGATAATCTAAATCATGGAGAAAGGAAAAATATGATTTTTAGGGTGGCAAATCAGGTGAAGAGGGATAATCGGGACACTGTAGGTGAGCAGTGTGTGAAGAATGATGATGGAAGGGTAGTGGTGAACAGTGAGGATATTAAAGATGCATGGAGAGAGCATTATAGCCAGTTGTTGAATGAGGAGTTTGATTGGGATAGAGAAGGTTTGGAGCCAGCTGATCCAGTGTTTGGCCCTTGGCCTTTGATTGACGCTGCTACTGTGAGTGGGGCAATAGGCAGGATGCGGGTGGGGAAGGCGGCAGGTGTGTCTGGGTTGACTGCCGAAATGTTGAAGGCCTCAGGAGATACTGGGGTGAGGTGAGTCACTGACCTGATAAATATGATTATATATGAGTGTGTTGTCCCAGATGATTGGCTGAAGAGTGTAATTGTAAATGTGTACAAAGGGAAGGGTGATGCCCTGGAAAGGGGAAATTACAGAGGTATAAAGCTCTTAGATCAGATAATGAAGTAATGGAGAGAGTTTTAGAAGGTATGATTAGAGAAAGAGTGAATATCGATGAGATGCAGTTTGGGTTTATGCCAGGCAAGGGGACCACTGATGCCATATTCATTGTTTGACAGCTTCAGGAAAAATATATTGGAAAGAAAAGGGAATTGTATTTTGTTTTTGTTGATTTGGAAAAGGCATTTGACAGAGTCCCTAGAGAGGTGGTGAAGTGGGCAATGAGAAAGCTAGGGTTGGAAGAGTGGCTGGTTAGGGTGGTTATGGCCATGTACGTGGGTGCTTGCACCCAGGTAAGAGTGAATGGAGTTTTGAGTGATGAGTTTTCCGTGAATGTTGGTGTGCATCAGGGGTCAGTTTTGAGTCCCTTGTTGTTTATCATGGTGCTTGAAGCCCTCTCATATGACTTCAGAGATGGACTTCCATGGGAGATGTTGTATGCTGATGATTTGGTGTTGATTACAGAGAATGAAAAGGAAGTGGAGGAAAGATTTAAGAAGTGGAGAGATGGTATGGGGTACAAGGGCTTAAGGGTAAATGCAGATAAAACAAAAGTGATGATATCTAGGGTTGGTGGCGGTACAATCAAAGGAGAGGGAGAGTGGCCATGTGGAGGTTGCCACATGGGTGTGGGAAGTAATTCCATCTTGTGTAGTGTTTGTGATAAATGGGTGCACAAGAGATGTAGTGGTATTAGAGGTAGACTGCGAGATAATGCTGATTTCATGTGTGTGGCGTGTCGGGGAGAGCAGGTGGACATTGTTAGGCGTGAGAGGGTTGAACTTGCAAGTGAGTCTCTTGAGTGTGTGGAGGAGTTTTGTTATTTGGGAGACGTTATGTACCGGAGGAGGGGCTGGAGTTAGCTCGATTGCTAGGGTGAGAAGTGGTTGGAAGAAGTTCAGGGAGCTGTTGCCTCTCCTGAAATTGAGAGGACTCTCCTTACGTGCTAAGGGGTCTTTGTATGCAGCGTGTGTTAGGAGTGTGATGCTGTATGGTAGTGAGACCTGGGCAGTAAAGGAAGAGGATATTCGCAGGTTTAAACGTACAGAAATGACAATGATTAGGTGGATGTGCAGTGCGTCCCTGCGTGCAAGGCCTGGGGGGGCTGGGTTTACGATGGAAGAGTTGAGAGGTAAGATGGGACTGGAATGTGTTGGTGTTGTGATGAGGAGAGGTAGCCTGAGGTGTTTTGGACATGTGGAGAGGATGGGGGATGATAATTGGGTACAGAGGGTGAGAGGTGTTAATATTGGGGGAGGGGCTGGGAGGGGTAGACCGAGAAAGACATGGGACAAGGTCATTAAGTGTGACTTAAGGGTTAAGGGACTGAACAGGGAGGCTGCCAGGGATCGAGCAGCGTGGAGAGCCGCCATCAGGTGACCAAGGCCGATGCATGCAAGCATGTTGGAGCCTTCAAAAAAGAAACGAAAAAAACGAAACGTATAGTTAAGCTTGGTGAGGTTTATTTAAACACTTCGTTTAGGACTTGTTCTTCCACCGTAACCCTGACGAGTCAAATGAGTTGACAGTGGAACACAGCAAAAAAACAACAGGGAAACAGATTCCCCTTGAAACATTTATCTACCACCCAGAAGTAATCCAAAAAATATAAAAGACTATCGGGAAGAAGAGTGAAGACTAGAACTGAACTTATGAGAGCACACGGATGGGGCAATTGCAAATATTTTCGTTCAGTTTCGTCTCCTAAAACTGCGAAATCCATAATTATGATTATGGTAAGTCGGTGAGACGCGAGAAAGGACTTGATAGCCGTATGCTCAGTCCGTCCAAAATGTGTTGAGAAGCATGAAATTGAACGAAAAATGTGGATCTGAACACTAATTAACTTATGAGAACACACAGATGAAAGCATTTTTTTTTTTTTCTAATTAGCAAACATTTTTGTTCCATTTCACTTATTAAAACTGCGAAACCTATTATGAGTGTGGTATGAGGAGCAAGAAAGGATTGATAACTGTATACTCAGTCAGTTGAAAATGTGTTGGGAAACACAAAATTGAACGAAGAATGTGGAACTGAACGCTAACCTACAAGAACACATGGATGAAAGTAATTTTTTTCTATATTTAGCAAACATTTTCGTTCCACTTCGTACCTTAAAACTGCAAAACCTATTACGAGTGTGGGGAAGAGGTAAGTGAGGCACGAGAAAGGACTGATAACCATATACCCAGGTGGTCCGAAATGTGTTGGGAAGCATGAAATCATACGATGAATGTGGAACTGAACCCTAACTTACGAGAACACATGGATGAAAGTTTTTTTTTATTTTTTTTATAGCATACATTTTTGTTCCATTTCGTCCCCTGAAACTGAGAAGCCCATAAATTTTTGTCTAACCATTCGCCCTTGAGTGTGCCAGGAAGCATATTTCAGTTGTGTAACCATTGGGAACCCTCAGCCAGGAATGACGCTTGCTCAGTTGTTTCAAAGCTAACCATCATTTTTTCTCAAAAATATGCTCATTGTGTTTCCCAGGCAAAATTTCGCTCATTTACCTAACTTAACCTAACTAAGGCTGCTTGATGAGGTGGCTGGCTATGGTATTGACAAATACCCATACAGAACAGAAATATGCGCCCAGGAAAGGTACCCAAATTATATTTGAGGAATATCATTATCCTTAATGCTGTTATTAGTAAGTGTAAGAATCATTCGTAACGTCCGTCTCATGTAGCCTACTCGCAAGGCGGCGCTCACTTGTTTTTTCCCAGCTGGAAGACATGAGCCGAACCACTCGTGTGACCTTGATGGCGGATTTTCCTTTTTCGAGCAGATTAACAAGCAAAATGTTTCTTGAAAATAATCCTCGTGTGACCCTGGCCATAATGTATAAGATTTGTCAGTGTCAGATCATATAAGACTAGATGAATTTTGGTGGTAGTACGTCGTCTGCTCTGTTTATGTCTGGCTAAACATCTCTGCTGGTGATGACATACCTTTCTAACCTTAGTACCTAATTTGATATAAAAAATATGCCAAAATAATTCCAAATTCCGTAAAATTATGCCAAATTTAATAATATGCTAACAGCTAAATCTGGCCTTGCTGGAAAGGAATAGTTACGAAGCCAAACAACCATGGCCGTTTTGGCAGGTGATGTCACAGCGCGCGCTTTCAAATTTGGTCGTCAGGCCATCTGACTTCCCACGTGAGCTCGAGTTTCTCTGCGTGTGTATAAATATCTGTCGCATTATGCTGGCCGCGTTAGAACAAAAATGTGTTACTCAACCACGTGTTACTCGAGGTTTGAGTGTATTGCATATTCTTCCCCTGAATTGTTCTAACTAACACTTGGTTAGGTTAACTCTAAAAACTAACTCCATTAGGTGGATATTGATACAGTAAAAAACCGTGGCACAAATAAATGTTGAGGGGAAAAAACCCACACATATTTACTTTATTGTTATTTTACGTGCACTCACCTGCTTGCTGAGAGGTTCCTTGTTCTTCCTTAGGGGTATAATGCAACATAACAGTAACCAGTGTTACCGATTTTCATTACTATACTGTATATTCTTCCCCTAATTTGTTGTAACTAACACTTGGTTGGTTAACTTTAAAAACTAACCCCATTGGGTGGATATTGATACAGTAAAAAACCGTTGCACAAATAAAGGTTGAGGGGAAAAAAATACACATTTACTTTATTGTTATTTTACGTGCACTTACCTTCTTGCTGAAGGGTTCCTTGTTCTTCCTAAAGGTATAATGCAACATAACAGTAACCAATGTTACCGATTTTCATTACAATACTGTATATTCTTCCCCTGAATTGTTCTAACTAACACTTGGTTGGTTAACTCTAAAAACTAACTCCATTAGGTGGATATTGATACAGTAAAAAACCGTGGCACAAATGAAGATTAAGGGGGAAAAAAACACAGCGACACATTTACTTTATTGTTATTTTACGTGCACTCACATGCTTTTTGAGAGGTGTCTTGTTTCTTCTGAGTGTCCTTATGGTGCTGTCAGGAGCCCCAGTCAGACGACGTATCTCAGGGGCTGTCAACCCCTCCTCAATGAGCTGCAAAATCCTCTGCTTCTCGGCTGCACAAAAAACACAATGGTGAAGGGGTCTGTAGTACCGCTGCTGTATCGATAGAGGGCAGGGTGGTCGCAAGATGGCCGCCAACAAATGAGCATTGGTATGCGGCGTCTGCTGAGTGACGGCTGCAGCTGGAAGTGGCGGCGAAAATTGGGAAAAAATGATGAAGTTTGCGACATGTCGGAAACTTTTTTCTATCGCGAACAATGAAGCATTGAAGTAAAATGCGTCGAAATACGAGAACTTACTGTATATATACGTTGCTAGCATGGGGCAGGTAAATCAGCACACCCACACCACCATGTCTATCTGCACTTCCCTGCCAAAATAGCTTATATATATACCAACAATTCCTCCCAGCAGTCATTCTGGCTGATCCTTCCATGTACAGTACTGAACTTCCCGTCAACAACCAACTTCCTCTATTTTGGATCCCATGTTTATTTTACAGTAAACAGTACTGTATTATATAATTGTAAAACTGATGAACCTGCACAACAGTGCTTATTGGTCTTTGTGACCCTAGTTTGAATTAAGACCTGGGGTTGAAAACTGCTCTTCAATTTTTTTTATTTTTATTTTTTTTTTTTTTTAATGCAAGGAAGAAGGAACCAAAGGCCATGGGCCTGCAAACTGTTCCTTCCAAGAACGAACAAAAACAATACAAAAAGAGAGCCAAATTCAAGATCCATTGTTCATTTCGAGATGCCTGGACACACTGCGTTTGAAGGACTGGAAATCACAGGAAGTAGGAAATACAGACAGAGGAAGACAGTTCCAGAGTTGACCGGTTGCATAAATGAAGGACTGAGAATAACGGTTAACTCTTGCATTAGAGAGTGACTGAAAAGGGATGAGAGGTTGTTGCTAGACGGGTGCTACATGCCCATCGTAGAGGTGGAGGGATGCAAGCAGACAGTTCAGAGGAACAGTAGCCATTGAAGTAGCGATAGAAAAGAGATAAAGATGCAACAGTGCGGGAAAGAGACAGAGGTTGAAGGGAGCTAGTAAGAGGAGGAGAGTCAATGAGACGAAAAGCCTTTGACTCCACCCTATTGAGAAAGGCTGCATGTGGGGAGCCTTCCCACACATGAGAGTTGTACTCTAAACAGGGGCGAATAAAACCCGTGTTCAAAGTCAACAACTGTGCAGGGGTAAAGAAGGTTCGGAGTCGGCTTTGCACACCTAATCTCTTGGAAGCAGATTTCACAAGAGATGTAATATGTTCCTTCCAAGATAAATCCCTAGTGAATGAAACCCCAAGCATGTTCAAGGATGATGCAGGAGCGAGCTGTACATTATTAAACGTCATTAGGTACTCCTGTGGAAGATTTTGGTGGGTTGATAGGTGTAAGAATTGAGTCTTTGATGCATTAAAAACAACAAGATTATTTTTCCCCAGTCAAAGATACGAGCCAAGTCAGACATTAGGTGTGCCATAGCCTCATCCCTTGTTTGCTGAAGTAACTGCTGAGACGGACGTTGTGGGAATCGAAAGGAAAGGTGAAGAGTGTACGAGTGGATAGGGTTAGAGGTACAGCTTAGAAGGTCATTGATGAATAAAAGGAAGAGAGTTGGTGATAGGAATAAAGATTTATGCCAGACTCGATCGAAAGCCTTTGAGATGTCAAGTGCAATGGCAAAGCTTTCGCCAAAGTCCCGAAAGGAGGATGACCAGGAGTCCGAAAGGTAGGTGAGAAGATTGCCAGTGGAGCGTCCCTGTCGGAACCCATACTGGCGATCGGAAAGAAGGTTGTGATAGGAAAGATGCTTTAAAAAATTTTCTGTTAAGAATTGACTCAAACACTTTTGAAACACAGGATGTTAAAGCATTTGGACAATAGTTAGAGGGTTGGGAATGGTCACCCTTCTTTGAGACTGGCTGAATGAGAGCAGCCTTCCAGCAGGAAGGAAAGATACAAGTTGATAGACAAAGGTGAAAGAGTTTACCTAGGCAGGGTGTAAGCACTGAAGCACAGTTCTTGAGGACAACAGGAGGGACCCCATCAGGCCCATATGCCTTGTTAGTATTGAGACCAGTGATTGCTGTAAATACATCAGCTGAAGACATTTTAATGTCAGCCATAAGGAAGTCAGAGGGGGGAAGTGATGGAGGAACAGCACCAGAATCGTCTAAGGTGGAATTGGAGGAGAAAGTCTGAGCGAAGAGATCTGCTTTATCAGTAGGAGAAACAGCTACAGAGCCATCTGAGTAGAAAAGAGGAGGGAAAGATGATGAGGTAAAGTTGTAAAAGTTTGGTTTGGTCTTTACAGATTGTATTTGCTATGGTTAGGATTGTTTTCCCTCAGTCTGGCATGTAATCAAAGTGAAGGCATTGACCAAGAACACTGTAATCAGGTTTTTTGATCCTCCAACTAAAATTGCTTTTCCTTTTGTCTGAACAAGAAAGGGCAGTGGGTAGTTCTTTGCTGCTGATCACCATTGTCATTGATGGACACAGATAAGGGTACACTTGTCGCTGGAGACACCTTACCATAGAGGCACTGATATGATTGGGCAGGCCCATTATCTGGTTGCACATAGTCCTGCAGCTTCCTTCCTATCCCCGGAAAGGAGAATGGTAACTTCAGCCTGCAGCTCATCAGGTTCACTTCCAGCTGAATCTGGAGCTACAAGAACAACTGGTACACAAAATTAACCATCTTTTCACACTGCAGGAAAAATTCAACATTGGTCTTACCTCTTTGGTATTGGGGGCTTATACTGTTTATATTTTCTTCTTACCCTCAGACCATATTCCTCTGGATCCTTTTATGTTGTACAGCATGATATGAAGTAAGTATTTGCACACACAGGCAGGCTAGACTATGAGCAAAATCCTTAAAAATATAAATGAATTAATAAGTGCACATTAACCTTTTTTTTTTTTTCTAACATGCTATTCTAGATTACATATGTTGTCATTGAGTCAGTACTACTGTAGATGGTTATTGCAATAACCTATATACGTGTGTTTGATTATACAGTTTTCACTGGTTTGGATATAGTTTTGCTCATCCAGTGTGTTAGGTAATTGGAAAACTTTATTTATTGCAGAGGATTCCATCGAGCATAGGCAACTTGCGGAAACTGCGTGTTTTGGACTTGGAAGAAAACAGGTTGGAAGGTCTCCCACCAGAAATTGGGTTCCTGAAAGACTTGCAGAAGCTTATAGTCCAGTCTAACCAGCTGTCAGCCCTTCCGCGTGCACTTGGGTAAGTGACATAACCCTTTAGGTATGAGAGGGTTCCCTGAGTTGAATATCATCATTAGTTTTTAGCCAGAATTAAATATTTCTGTTGTGTTATCCTTGCCTGTGGAGGTAAACCAAATATATACGGTTTACTGATAGATAGATATTGCTAGATTCCTATGTTACTTTCAGTGTTACTAATATTCCTATCTTTAAATGTATTGAAATTCTTACGTTTCAGTTAACAGTCCCCTCAGCTGGACTTCTCATGTTAAAACTGCTTTAAAGGAACTTAGATTATTGCACTGAGTCCATAACTTCTTCACTGTCGAGCAGTTAGCCATAATTTACAAGAGTTATGTGCACTTTCAGCTGGAATGGATATGGGGAGGTTACACTAAAACAGCTGGACAAAATTCAGAACAAAGCTGTTAGAATTATTAATAAGCCTACTATTACCAATGAACTACCTCCCGCACAGGTAAGAAGGAGTGTTGCCTTCCTTGAATTTTTTTTACAGATACTTTTATGGCAAATGTTCAGATGACGTTGCATCCATTGTGCCACCTCTTCATGCCTTTCTGTGCATTACACGGGCATCTGATAGCGCTGATAATTGGACTGTCACACTAGTATATTGCAGAACTGCCTATCAGAATTCTTGTATTCCCCGAACTGCATTTTTTTGGAACTCGCTTCCCCAGAGTGGTTTCCCCCCCTACTTCAGCCTATGGCTGTTCAAGTCCAGCTGTTACAGATCTCTCATGCACTTCGCCCACAACGATCTATCTTGCTCTCGTGTTCCTGTATCTGATTCTTCTGAATTCTCTGCTCTCTGGCTTCGGCTCTTCTGTCATTCTCTGACTAAGTATATCTGTGCTGTTTACTTATCTCCTAATTCTACTGACTATCAAAAATTCTTTGACTATCTTACGTCTGCGATGGAACACATTCTATCCATTTCTCCTTTCTCTGAAATCTCCATTCTAGGAGATTTTAATGTTCACCACCACCTTTGGCCCTCCTCTCCTTTCACTGATCCACCTGGTGAACAAGCCTACATCTTTTCTCTCCCTAATGACTTAGAGCAGCTTGTACAGCACCCTACCCGTATCCCTGACCGCCTTGGAGAGAGTTCCACCATACTTGACCTTTTCCTAACAACTAATCCATCTGCTTACACTGTTAATCTTTTCTCTCCGTTGGGCTCCTCCGATCATAACCTTATTACCTTAACCTGTCTTATTGCTCCGGTATGGCCTATGGACCCTCCAAAGAAATGCCGCCTGTGGCATTTTGGAGCTGCAGATTGAGAGGCCCTCAGGCAGTCCTTCTTTGATTTTCCTTGGAATGACTATTGCTTCCATGGCCGGGATCCATCTGAATGTTCCTTGCGCATTACGGAGGTTATTCTCTCAGACTTGGAAGCATACATTCCTTTCTCATATCCTCTGACTAATGCAAGAAAGCCTTGGTTTAATCACGCTTGTTCTAATGCTGTCCGCAACAAGGAGAGGGCCTATAAAAGGCACCGGAGCCAGCCTTCCCCTGAATAACATATTTTATATATTTCTGCCCGGAATCGTGCTAAGTCTGTTCTTCACTCTGCTAAAAATAATTTCATCCGTGCTAAATGTTCCCAACTCTCCAACTTGAATTCTTCTCGCTCCTTCTGGCACCTTGCCGAAAACCTTTCTAACAACTTTACCTCATCATCCTTTCCTCCTCTTTTCTACTCTGATGGGTCTGTGGCTATTTGTTCTACTGATAAAGCAGATCTCTACGCTCAGACTTTCTCCTCCAATTCCACCTTAGACGATTCCGGTGCTGTTCCTCCATCGCTTCCCCCCCTCTGACTTCCTCATGACTGACATTAAAATTTCTTCAGCTGATGTATTTTCTGCCATGACTGGCTTCAATACTAACAAGGCTTATGGGCCTGATGGAGTCCCTCCTGTTGTCCTCAAAAACTGTGCTTCTGTGCTTGCACCCTGCCTAGGTAAACTCTTTCGCCTTTGTCTATCAACTTGTACCTTTCCTCCTGCTGAAAGTTTGCTCATATTCAGCCAGCCTCAAAGAAGGGTGACCATTCCCAACCCTCTAACTATCGTCCAATTGCTTTAACATCCTGTGTCTCAAGTTTTTGAGTCAGTTCTTAACAAAAATCTTAAAGCTTCTTTCCTGTCACAACCTTCTTTCTGATCGTCAGTATGGGTTCCGTCAGGGACGCTCCACTGGCGATCTTCTCACCTACCTTTCAGACTCCTGGTAATCCTCCTTTCGGGACTTTGGTGATAGCTTTGTCATTGCACTTGACATCTCAAAGGCTTTTGATCGAGTCTGACATAAATCTTTAATTTCCAAACTGCCCTCCTACGGTTTCTATCCTTCTATCTGTGCCTTCATCTCTAGCTTCCTTTCTGGTCATTGTACAGCCGCTGTTGTAGACGGCCATCGTTCTTCTCCTAGACCTGTCAACAGTGGTGTTCCTCAGGGCTCTGTCCTGTCACCAACTCTCTTCCTTTTTTTCATCAGTGACCTTCTAAGCTGTTCATCTAACCCTATCCACTCATATGGTGATGATTTCACCCTTTACCTTTCCATTTGGTTTCCGCAATGTCCATCTCGGCAGTTACTTCAACAAAAAAGGGATGAGGCTATGGCACACCTAATATCTGACTTGGCTCGTATCTCTGATTGGGGTAAAAATAATCTTGTTATTTTTAATGCATCAAAAACTCAGTCCTTACATTTATCAACCCGACAAAATCTTCCTCAGGATTACCCACTAATGTTTAATAATGTCCAGCTCAGTCCTGCATCATCCTTGAACATGCTTGGGGTTTCATTCTCTCGGGATTTGTCTTGGAAAGAACATATTACATCTCTTGTGGTATCTGCTTCCAAGAGATTAGGTGTGCTAAGCCGTTTCCGAACTTTCTTTACCCCTGCACAGTTGTTGACTTTGTACACGGGTTTTGTTTGCCCCTGTATGGAGTACAACTTTCATGTGTGGGGAGGCTTCCCACATGCAGCTCTTCTCAATAGGGTGGAGTCAAAGGCTTTTCATCTCATTAACTCTCCTCCTCTTACTGATTCCCTTCAACCTTTGTCTCTTCGCCACACTGTTGCATCTTTATCTCTTTTCTGTCGCTACTTCAACAGTCACTGTTCCTCTGAAGTGTCTACTTGCATCCCTCCACCTCTATAACGGGCACGTAGTACCCGTCTAGCAACAAACTCTCATCCCTTTTCTGTCCAACTCTCTAATGCAAGACTTAACCATTACTCCCAGTCTTTCATTTATGCAACTGGTCAGCTCTGGAACTGTCTTCCTCTGTCTGTATTCCCTACTTCCTATGATCTCCAGTCTTTCAAACGCAGTGTGTCCAGGCATCTCGAAATTAATGGATCTTGAATTTGGCTCTCTTTTGTATTGTTTTTGCTTTTTCTTGGAAGGAACAGTATGTAGGCCCATGGCCTTTGGTTCCTTCTTCCTTGCATTAAAAAAAAAAAAATCAACCTCATCACCAGCCACATGAAGACACACATGGAAGTAATTCACGTCAAAACCTAGAAAGTCGTGCACCACATCAGCTCCCAGAAGCAGACGAGACCAACCACTTTCCGGTCTTGACAGGGACTTCTCTCCATGCATTGGCCCAGTTGTAGATGGCTGGCTTGAGGTTGTAGCGATGAAGGTTTTCCAAAGTCCACTGTCCCTGCGTGTTCTGTCCCTCCCTCTGCTCATCCTTGTCCTCAAGAACAATCATCACCTCGTCCAGGAACTTTCGACGGTACAGCCTCTTCGTTGCCATGATCACTCTTTGGTCCATTGGTTGGATGAGAGCGGTCGTATTAGGTGGAAAGAATAAGCACCTAATGCAGCCATTCTCAGCCACCAACTCCTTGTCAGACGGATGCGCAGGTGCATTGTCCAGGAGAAGGAGAACCTTTACCTGGTTGTGTGGGATTCCCAGTGTTCGTTTGATAATGGATGATCTCCTTGACGAAGTGCTGGTAGAACCAGTCTTTGATGATCTTGGCTGTGAACCAAGCCTTCAGAGAATGGTACCAAACGACAGGAAGGACATCCATCAACCCACAAAGGCGGACCTGGAGCGGTGGCATCTTTGCCGTGGGTCCACCCCCCTGAGCTTGTCGAAGAGAAGAGGAGGACAGCATGGGGGCCAAACCACCGCAACTCCCCCCGGCCCCTCATGGGGCCCAAGAACCTGGGAATGGCTTCTGTCGCCCGGGCAGGTACCACATCTTTCCACACATCACACAACACCATTTTTTCTACACCAAGAAATGACTCCCCGGCGGTCATTTCTCGACAACTTCTCGCCGGGGACATTGAGAGCAACCCTGGACCCACCAACAAATACATACATCCAACATGCTCAAAACCTATCATGTCAAGCCGACAGACAAAGGGTTCAGTACAGTGCAATTCCTGCACAACTGGACCCATACCTGCACAACACTTGCATCCAAAAAACACTACACAAACACCTGGACCTGCTCCTCATGCTCCTTCCCCCCACCCACTAAGCCTCTCACCAACCCTGTTCCTACTTCCTCCACACCTCCTCAGCCTAACCCACCAATCCTTCCCACACCATCCAACTCCCTAACCACTTCTATCCCACCACAACCCAATCCACTCCAACCCTTACCTCCATCACAACCTTCTCCTACCCCTTCCCCTCCACCCACACCACCACTTCCCATCTGTGCTGCAGCAGCTAACACACATCACATACACAACATAAACATCCTCCAATTAAACATAGATGGCATAAACACAAAAAAACAAGAACTCACACAATTCATCAAACAACACAACATACTCATTGCCATCTTACAAGAAGCAAAACTATGCACAACACAAAAAACACCTACATTTAATAATTTCACCACCATCAGACAAGACCGGGCTGACGGCGACAGCGGTGGACTCATCACCCTGGTACACATATCCATCAGTTTTTCAGATACCAGTCACTTCTCCCCCCACATGATACTACAACAGAAACACAATCAATTAAAATATGCACTGGTAACAGATCACACACAAAAATTGCCAACATATATATTCCCCCCCTCTCCAATCATCCCCCACAGTACTGCACAATTACTCTCCACAAATACACCATATCACTAACATACCCAACATCATCTTGGGTGGTGATTTCAACGCCAAGGCATCGGCCTTGTATGTCAACAACCCTGACACAGGCACTACAAGCCCAGACAGATCATCTTTTCACACTCAGTAATCCCAATCAGCATACCCATATCCCACATCAAGCCTTCTTCCTCCCATCATCCCCAGACATCATCATCTGCTCCCCAAACCTTGCCTCCACAACATCCTGAGAGTGGTCAGAACTCTAGGCTCAGATCACCTCCCAGTCATTATCACTACCAAAACCAGAATCACCCCAACTGGCCACAGATGCACATACACTAATTATAAGAGAGCCAACTGGGAGGCCTTCATGGCTGAAACAGAAAAACACTTTGAAACATTAAACAGCACATCCATCACAAACATCAACACCGCCATTCACACTTTCAATACAATTATACAAAACGCAGACAAAAGACACATCCCTAGAGGCAACAGAAAGAGAGACAACCCCAACTTCACACCAGAAATTCAAGGCCTCATCAGACAGCGGGACACACTACGACAGTCCCCAACACCCTATACACATGACACAGTACAACAAATACAAGAACTCAACACTCAGATAAACAACAAAATATCAGAACATCAAACACTAAATTGGAATAATTATCTCCAAACACTTGATCACAAAACAAACACCATCAAACTACAAAACACTAAACAGCATCACACTCTCCAACAGCAACACTACACAATCACATGCTGCCATCACAACAACAGACACCATACCTTCAAACAGACAACAAGCAAACACTCTCATCAATCACTTTTCACATGTCAGCCAGCTAAACCCCCATCGTGACGACCGACGTATCATCCGACGTAAGAGACAGTTCCCCACAGACCCAGACTTTGCACCTTTCACTTACAACCAAATGAAGCACATCATCAGTAACCTCAATCACTGAATTACCTGTGGCCCAGACAACATAAGCAACATACACCTTAAACACCTTGGACAACAAGGCATACAAGCACTCACCAACGTATCAAACTACAGCTACTCATGCAACATAATACCCAACATCTGGATGCATGGCATTATCATCACTATCCCCAAACCCAGCAAAGACCCCACGTACCTTCCTCACACCGCCCCATCACACTCCTCTGCACCCCCTCCAAAGTCACTGAAAGACTGGTACTACAACTAGTTACACCTCTCACCCCCCTAGCCCTATCACAACATGGTTTTAGGCCACTACACTCCACAAACACTCTTCTTACAGACCTTACACAGAGTTTTTTATGGCCACCACACAGAACACGTCTTGTCACACTAGACATTAGTAAAGCTTTTGATTCCATCCCCCGCCACAACCTCACAAACAAAATATTCAACACAAACATGAACAATAACACAAAAAGATGGCTGGCAAACTACTTAGCAGGCAGATGTGCACACATAGCTTTTGCTGGTCAGTCTTCGAACATCAGAAACTTCACAAATGGTGTCCTCCAAGGATCTGTATTGTCCCTTACGCTCTTTAACCCCTACACCGCGGGGTTGTCGGAGGTTTTCCGTGCAATTGCCGCGAGGGTATTTGTGTTCCGACTGACTTTTTTAAAAAATTGCCAAAAATCAGTTATTAGTCCTAGAATATTATAATTACATATGCATATGGCACATACCTTCAGCTTTCTCCTAGGATGTTTTTTTAGCACTCGTCGACTACCGTAGGACTTGTGGAGACTTCTGAAGTTGCGTAAGTCTCCACTTTACACTTCCCGACATCCCCTAATCTGAATACCAATGCCAGATATTATCACTAGAAACACTATTCAATGATTTCCAAGTAGTTTGAAATCCATACTCAAAAAAAAAAAAAACTGTGAAAGGAATGTAAAATATGAGCATGCACGAGCCTCCCACTCCCGCTAATTTGCAGCTGGTGTTCTGTCATTTCTTAATCATATACCCACTCACACTTTATTATTTCTAGTACTTTATTGCACGTGTATATATCTACAGTCCTTTACCGCTTCCCACACGATGTTTAGTAGGGGTAGAGGTCACAGGGCCTTTTATAATAGGCGCAAAAATGGCAGAAATGGATGGGCGTCATTTCACTGAGAAGGACGAGAGCAAACTGGCTGTATCTCGGTAGCAAAGAGTTGAAAATGTCAGCTGCTAATGTACATGCTAAGAAATAAGTCGTAGGAAATCAAGACAATACATATAAATTAGGTAGTTCCAGGTGAATATAAATATCACTCAGGCTTCTCCCTTCCTTTCTTATATACATTTATATTACGAGTAGCTCAAACGGCATATTTCACGGGGAAAAAAGCAGGGGAAATTAGTGAACGAGTGCAGGTTGGATGTTGCTAAGTAATAATTAGCCAATTCCAGGTGTATGGCACTATCAGTTACCTTATTTTTTCTATATATATAAGTAATCCCTCCACTGTCCGACGTAATAGAGTCAAAGGCATGTCTGGTTAGTGGTCTTGTCCGGATAGTGGCCCTGAAGCTCCAGCACTGGTCATTCATGACCCAAACCTAACCTAACCTAACCTAAATCAGAAAACCACCTACCTACCTCCCTACCGGACATGCATAGCACTTATTTAAGTCCCCTTTCACATAAATAATTCACACAAAGCATGAATTAATTGGATTTTAACCAAAAAATGATGATTTAAAGGTGAGTAAGGCATAGGTGCTCACAACTTGCCAGCAAGTGTAAGTAAGTATCAGACATGGAAATCACTATGAAAATCACCCTTTCTCACACCATATACATTAAGGCATAGGTGCTCACAATTTGCCAGCAAGTGTAAGTAAGTATCAGACATGGAAATCACTATGAAAATCACCCTTTCTCACACCATATGCATTAAATAATGGACACAAACCATGAATTCATTGAATTTTAACCCAAAAATGATGATTTTGAGGTAAGTAAGGCATAGATGTTCATGAGTTGGCAGCTTAGTGTAAATAAGTATCGGACATGGCAATCAGTATGAAAATCATAATTTCTCACATCTTATGCACTAAAATATGGGATACAAAGCGTCAAATAAATAAACTGTTACCAGAAAAAGAGTTAGGTATGGCAAAGGTGTTCACTGTTCACCAACAGCACCGGTCATTCTTGACCCTAACCTAACCTAACCTAAATCAGAAAACCACCTACCTAACTCCCTACCGGACATGCATAGCACTTAAGACCCCATTCACATAAGTTATTGGCACAGAGCATGAATTAATCAAATTTTAACCCAAAAATGATGATTTTGTGGTGAGTAGGGCAGGGGTGTTCGCCAGCTGACTACATAATGAACATAAGGAAGAGACATGATTATTACTGAGAAAATCACCTTTTCACAGCCTGTGCACTCAAATATGGGACACAAAGCATGAAGTAAATAAAATGTAGCCAGAAAAATTATGATTTAGAGGTGTGTGGGGCGAAAATGTTCACCAGTTGACTAGATAGTGAATGTAAGAGACATGGTAATCACTGAGAAAATCACCTCTTTCACAGCCTGTGCACTCAAATATGGGACACAAAGTATGAAGTAAATGTAACCAGAAAAATTATGATTTAGAGGTGTGTGGGGCAAAAATGTTCACCAGTTGACTAGATACTGAACGTATGCAAGAGACATGGTAATCACTGAGAAAATCACCTCTTTCACAGCCTGTGCACTCAAATATGGGACACAAAGCATGAAGTAAATAAAATGTAACCAGAGAATGAGGATTTAGAAGTGATTATGGAAAATATTTAGCAGTTGACAATGTTTACTTACAGTCCGTGATTGTTGTTTATCCCCATCTCTAAGGTTTTTACAGTGGTCATAATTGCTCTTGAAGCATGTCCAGTAATCCAGTGTTTACACTAAATCCTTAGCACTGTGACTTTTGATTAAACAAGAACGAAAATATGGCAAACGATTGGACAGTCGTCCTCTGTTCACAGGATTTGAGACAGAACTAGCAGGAGGGCGATTTGGCGGGAAGGGAGCTAGTTGGCATGAGCGGGAAATTCAAACTGACGCGGTCGGAAAAAATCGGATTTTTTCGAATTTTTGGGCATTTGGGGGTTTGGACAGCCTACAATGTCCGAATAGTGATGTATCCGGATAGTGGACGTCCAGGTAGTAGAGAGATTAATTGTACAGGAAACCTTGCATAAGCCGAACTTTTAGAAGCCGGAATCTTCACTTAGCCAAACTCAGGCCGAGACCACGTATGAAAGTAGGCCAAAATGCGAAAGTAGGGGGAGAAATGGCACCAGGCAGACATGCCAGGCAGACACATGCCGCCAGTCTGCTGCTTGCTTTTGGAGACCGTAGTTGCACCATTCTTATTGTCATCTAGTGCTGAGCAGTGCTCTCCTTTTGCCTTCTGCCTTGCCATGGAAGGTTCAAAGCTTAAAAGAAGTGATACTGGCACCTCTAGTCGTAAAGGAATGAAGCTTAAAAAAAAAAAAAAAAAGTGCACATGTGACTTAGTGTAGTGATCATGATTAAAGTTCAGTCCTATAATTACTGAAAGTGTTGCATTGCAGTCTATTACAGTGATTACATATAAGTTTAGTTCTTAATATAGAGTGAAATAAATACTGGGTACTAGCCGTGGCTCATTGGGTTAGAGCGCTCCGCTCTGGCTGTAGGGTCGGAGGATCGAATCCACCCAAGGGTCATTGGTAGACATCAGGAAGGGCATCCGGTCATCAAATGCTACACGCTCCAATCCAAAAAGGCCGACGCATGCAAGCATGTTGCAGCCTTCAAAAACGAAACGAACGTACTGTTTAGAATTTACGTTAAAGTGTGAACTCACCCACCTCCACCAACTCCGTCTCAAAAACAAAACAAACTGCCAACGAATCTACTACACTGCAGTCTATTGCAGTGATTACATTTAAGTTTACTTCTTAATGGGTACTGTTTAGAATTTACGTTAAAGTGTGAACTCAACCACCTCCACCACCTCCGTCTCCAAAACAAAACAAACTGCCAAAGAATCTACTGCCTCTAACGAAAGGTGTTACACTACAGTCTTTTACGGTGATTACATTTAAATTTAGTTCTTAATGAAGAGTGAAATAAATACTGGGTACTTTTTAGAATTTACATTTAAGAGTGAACTCAACCACCTCCACCACCTCCGTCTCCAAAACAAAACAAACTGCTGACGAATCTTCTGCCTCTGACGAAAGGCAAATTATGTGCACTGAATTCTTTCTTTTTTGTCTTTCTTTATTAATTTATACACTGTATATGCTCCTTTACTTTAGTGTTAAGAAGACAAGTAATAAGTATTGTTATTGCAATTTGGGGGGGTGAAAATCCATCTCCAGCAGAAGCTACCGACGGTCTGTACTGCCTCTGTAAATGATTTTTTACCAATTAACCACTTCAGTACTGTGACGTCTATTTCTACTTTATTTACGCTTCCTCCAGCTGATTTTATGGCACTTAGGACTGGACTCACATACTGAAGGGGCTAACGAAGGCTGTACCAACCCCGTGCACTTCCACAGATCCAACCTACACTGACTAAAATTGTCTGGTGGCAGCAAGAACCCAGCACTGAAGGGGTTAAATGTACAGTAATCCCTCCAATATCCGATGTAATAGAGCCAAACGCATGTCCGAATATTGGTTTTGTCCGGATATTGGTCCTGAAGCTCCAGCACTGGTTTTTCATGACCCTAACCTAACCTAACCTAAATCAGAAATCTACCTTCCTACCTCCCTAGTGGACATGTATAGCACTTATTTAGGTCCCTTTTCACATAAATAATGCACACATAGCATGATTTTATTGAATTTTAACCAAAAAATGATGATTTAGGGGTGAGTGAGTCATAGGAGCTCAGAACTTGCCAGCATAGTATAAGTAAGTATCGGACATGGAAATCATCTTTTCTCACATTTTATGCATTAAATTATTGGATACAAAGCATCAAATACAGTAAATGATGTTAATTGCTACCAGAAAAATGGTTAGGTTAGGTTAGGTTAGGTTATGACCGGACATGAAATTCACTGCTTCAACCTTTTTCATAGCTGGTGCACTTAATAACCATGCATGAAAGAATTAAATTAAAAGCAGGAAATTATGATTAACACAATGTTAGGTTAGGTTAGGTTAGGTTAGGACCGGACATGAAATTCACTGCTTCAACCTTTTTTCTAGCTGTTTTACTTAAGAACCATGCATGGAAAAATTAAATAGGAAGCAGGAAATTATGATTAACATTTTTGGTAATTTTTTAACACATGTACAGCATGATGAAAACACGTTAGGCATGAAAATCTTTATGCTAACCATAGGTTGGGTTACGTTAGGACCGGACATGAAATTAACTGCTTCAACCTTTTTTCTAGCTGTTTTACTTAAGAACCATGCATGGAAAAATTAAATAGGAAGCAGGAAATTATGAATAACATTTTCGGTAATTTTTTAACTCATGTACAGCATGATGAAAACACGTTAGGCATGAAGTTAGGGTACTTACGAACAAAAAGCGGCTGTCCTGATGTAATAACCCACTCTATCATCTCAGACTCTCACAGGAAGACATTGCACCTGACACACCTTTCCACTTGAGAATCACAAGTACTTCTCACCAACACTTTCACCAAGGTTTTTTTTTTTTATAACTGGAATAACATCACTTCACTGCACTGTACACAACAGTAAATTCCCGTGTGGTCTAGTGACGATCCATGGAGCCTTGTGAACTTCTCAGCAGCAGCTTTCAGCTCCGTTCCACGTACCAACACACCAGCAGCACGTTGTTGTCGATACCAAATCAACATGGAGCGGTCGATGTCTGCATACTTAAGAGCAAACATCACCTTCCTCTGCACGTTTCGTCTGGTCTTCGATGCGAAATCAGCCGTGTACTGCTGTAGTTTGTCTCGGGACTTCTTGATATCAAACAAGGTGGAGCGAGGGAGGTTGAACTCACATAAGATGCGCCCTGTTTACCAGCCGGCGTCCACCTTGTCCAATATCTGCCTCTTCTTCTCCAGAGTCAGAACCACTTTCTTCCTCTTCTTAGGAGGCAGGGCCATCTTCACACACATGATGAAGAAGGTGAAGAGCAGTATCAAGCACTGTAGGAGGTAGGGTATCACCACAAAAGCAATCACTTCGGCCGCCATTTTCGGAGTTGTTCACGAGGGAGGAGGGGAGTGGGTAATGGCGACCGATAGTGGCGCCACGACTGTAAACAGAGCGGATCGGCGCGCGCGGGAAGTTCAAACTGACGCGGTCCCAAAAAATCGAAAATTTATTTATTTTTTTTTCCGGATTTTTTTGCATTTGGGGGGTTGGGCAGCCCAGAATATCCGAATAGTGAGTATATCCGAGTAATAATAGAGGGATTACTGTATATTAAATGCACTAAATTGTTTTTTTGTCATAACTTATTTATTTATATATGCTTCTTTAGTGTTGAAAGGACAAGTAATAAGTATTGTCTTAGCAATTTTGGGGGCTGAAAATTTGGCAATTTAGCAATTTCTGGGGGTGAAAATTCAGTAAGCCGGAAAAATCGGTAATTCGAACCAGGGTAGAGCCCCATATAGTTCGCTTATGAAGGGTTTACTGTATATATATATATTATTTGGTAAATGTAGATTGGAGCAGATGGGGGATGTGGAAGGTGTGTGCAAGACATTCACAGAAGAAATCTGTCCTGCATGTGGGGTGGGGTGTGGGGTGAAGAGAAGACGAAAGGGGGTTCAGGGAACAGCATGGTGGACTGAAGAGGTGAGAGAGGCTGTGGCACAAAAGAAGAAAGCATACAATGAGTGGATGAGGAACAGGGGCGTCGAAGAAGCTGAGAGACGGACGAGAGAGTTATATGTAGAGAGGAGGAGGGAGGTGAAAAGATTAATAAGAGAGATTAAGAAGAGAGTGAATGAGAAATTTGGAAGGAATTTGAGTTCAAAGTGGAGGGAATGTAAGAAAATGTTCTGGAAGGAGGTAAAGAGATCTAGACGGGGTGCCAACGAAGTCAGTGGGGGTGAGAAAGATAAAAATGGTAGATTACTAGTGGAGAAGGGAGAAAAAGTAAACAGATGGAGAGAACACTTTAATGAACTGTTGAACATAGAGAATGAAAGTAATGCCAGTATATGTGGCTGGGGAATGGTGGGGAGAAGGAGGGTTGTGAAAAGAGAGGAAGAAATCAGTAGGATGGAAGTTGTGGAAGCAATGAAGAAAGTTAAAATGGGGAAAGCCCCAGGAATTGATGGAGTGTGTGGTGAAATGCTGAAGCATGGGAGAGAGATAGTAATAGAATGGATGTGGAAGGTGTGCAGATTGGCATGCCACACACATCCTCCAACCTTACCTCAGCACACTACACGAATGGTTCACTACATACAGACTCAAAATAGCCCCACCTAAATCTACAGTGACCTTTCTCACAAACTGGACAGCAGAATGCAGTCACATCCCACACTTCACCATAAATAACATTCCCCTACCACACAGGCACACCCAAAATCCTTGGTGTAAATACAATGCATCACTGTCATTTAAACAACACATCACAAACATCATAAATAAATTAACACCTAGACTCAGTGCCCTGAGGTCACTTGCCCATACAACATTTGGACACAGCAAAGAAACCACCACCACTGTATACAATCAATATACACACTCAGTGATGAATTATGCAAGCCCTGCTTGGGCTCCTAACCTCACTAAAACACACTGTAACACTCTTAAACAAGGCCCTAAAAATAATCACAGGCTGCACAGCTACAACACCTACAGACCACCTACACCAAGAAACCAAAGTCCTCAAAGTCAAGGATCATCTAGACATGAGAGGCACTCAGATTCTTGCTGCAGCCTATACAAACCCACAACATGCACTACAGTACATGGCAGAACTTCTGCATCCACACACACCAAGGAACATCAAAACAACACCCAGCACACGATACAATACACAAATACTGTCATCTCTTCCCCCCCGCCCGCCTCAGACCAGCTTCCGGAAGCATATCCATACTCAAATCACTTGCCTCTCTATTCAGTCACTTAAAGACAACACACAGCTGCATGCACAGCCTCCTGATATCCATCTTTCTGAATCCTATCTCCCTCGTGAGGACAGGGTCCACCTGGCCAGGCTGAGATGTGGGCATCATCCAGCCCTCTTAAGTTATCAGAAGAGGCTGGCTGACTCCATTGCTGACACCTGTTTAGGATGTAACACAGCATCCCATACAATAGATGAGTTGTCGGTCAAAAAAAATTTTAAGCAAGATACTTGTATAGGTAAAAATTACTATGTCAACCATTAAAAAAAAAAAAATGTGCGGATACATGAAAAATAACAGATAAAGTGGCTGAAAAATCACTTCTCACACTGAGGCTGTATAGTTGACTTTGTTTATGTTTAGCCTACATACAGTGTGCTTATTTCTGACCTCCAAGAATCCCCAGTGACAAGAGGAATAATTGCTATGGTCAGGCCAAGCCAAAAGTTCGGTTTGGTGGGGCTCCAACCTGGGTACAGTGTTGTCATGTTTTCCATACTCTCTCACTCACTCTCGCTCTCACTCTCCCTCCCTCCCTCCCTCTCTCTCCTGGGATTTGTGCGTCTTCCTGGGGAATTTTGCTTCTTTTATGAGTGACTTATAAGCTTGTGCTTTCATTTCTGTATTTTCTATTTTTATTATATCTAGTTATATTTAAAAAATTATTGTTGTTTTACATATGGCACCAGATGACCTCGCTGTTGCGACGGCATGATTTGTTTTCTTTTCATTCAATCATTCTCTCCCTCCCTCCTTCCCTCCCTTCCTATGTTTCTGCACATTATCTTATAACCATAATTGTGACATTATTACCCACCCCAGAACTATGGTAGAAGCCAATAAAAGTGACTACTTTTTTTTCAGCAACACTGTAAAATATTTATGCCACATTTCTGTATTGCTATATAAATATTTGATGCATAATAAGTTTTCTGTTCTTTCATATATTATAATACATATGTTAAAATTGTATTCATATGTGAGTACCTTATTTGCGATGCCTTTTACATATATAACAGCCGTTTCACATCGCGGGTTTGGGAAACATGGCTCCACTGTGGGCGGGTGTGGGCCCAGCCTAAACCAAACTCTTGCCTTGGTCTGACCATAGTGCTTCGTTCCAGTGTGTAAGTGCATAGACAAAAGGACATCAGGGAAATTATTCCTCTGTGTACCAGCGAATGAGAAAATAAATGAAAGCAGTAGTGGCTGGCTGTTCGTCAGATGTTCCCAGTGCTGGAATGCAGTCTTTCCTGTTGTGAAAATATTATTTTCTGCACCATATAGGTTCATACACACCTAACTATCTGAAATTCGGTAATAAAACTGTGTTTAATTTAACTATTAATAGAGAATTAGGATTCAGATCAAAAACATGCTATGGTTAGCGAGAATTTCTACTTTAGATCACCAACACGCCTTGACAGACTTCTGTTTTGCACAAATAATGATTTTCAGTGCAAATAAATGTATTTGCAAGTTAAATTAATATTTATACAAAGTACATGTCTGCCAAGGGAAGTTGTTGAGCTAATGGAGACACTCTTTTGCTAACTTTAGCGCATTTCCGCTCTGAATCTGTATTTTGGGGGGGGCAGTTAAATTAAAACAAAAAATTTTAAAACTGGATTTCAGATAATTAGATGTGTATGAACCTATATGGTAATAAAATCTGTAATACTTCCCAATTAAACGTGCTGATTCGGTGTTGATTCGGTAAATGACCACCGATTCGGTATTTCGTCGCACCCTCCTGAAGGTGTGTACATTACTATCAAGTTCAGTCACTCACTCACCTCTTCTTTCCGAAAACTGATAATGAAGTTGTCAGATATTAAACATTCATAAGCATAATACCAATATAAACTCATACAACTGATACTGTATGCCATACATTAAACACTTTCCACCTTGTGAGGTAACCGCTCAGGAATGGTGTGGCTGTAAGCTACTTCAAGTTGATTTCACCGCAATTTACATACAGAGATAGCCCGATTATCCAGGCTATATGGTCTGAAGGGGTGGCTGAATAGTCCAAAATCACGATTAATCCGGCGGAAACAAAAAACAAGTACTGTTAGACTGATTTATTTACCGGTAAATATACACTTAACGTAGCAGAAAGACCTTACCAAATCTTTGCATATGCATCCTGCTTGTTTCTGTATTTTTCTAGTTTCAGTTTGGTAAATTTCTTTATCTTGCTGAAAAATTTCCTCCCTGTTATTGTCGTCACGTTCCTGAAGCTGTACAGTCACATTCGTAAGTCCTGATACACATGTAGTTGTCTTGTCTGCTGTTGTGTCCACCGTTGGTAGGATGTTGAATTATTTCACTTGCTAACTGACCAAATTATGTTCAGTGTATCAGGCAGTAATCACAAAAGTTCCGTATTCCAAAAGCAGTGAGCACTGCAATAGACAACAAAAACACCTGTGTATCAGGACTCATGAATGCGACTGTACCTACAATTGTTTCCAGCGCAATGGAAGAAACTCAACATATTCAAGTGTGGATTTCATTTCCCAACTTCCAAACTGGAGATTAAGTTAGGTTAAATTATTGGGTGCAGCTAAGCTAAGTTAGGCCAGGTTTGGTTAAACAATGAGATCAGAACAGTACCTTCCGCCATTACGTAAACTAACAACAAGAGTTGCACACCAGCAGAACGGCTAAAAACAACGGGGAAACAGATTTAACAAGAAATGTTTATTTGCCAACCCAGAAATAATCAGAAAAACATAACAGAATATCAGGATGAACTGATTTGGTAAGGTTCTTTTACTGCTTACAGTAAAGTGTATGTTTAGCCCCCTCAATGGCAGTGAGTTCAGAAATTTGTGTGCTCCCGTGGCAGGCCTTGGAACCATTTTTTCTAAGTTCTAAAATCAGTTTCTTTTTCTTACAGATGTGGTAAGACTCATCTGGTGCAATTTTTATTTATTTATTTATTTTTTTTTTGTCCCTAAACCCATCTTCTGATTTGCTATGAATCGTGAAAGAATAAAATTAGGGCGCATGTTACATTAACATTAAAACATATTGACGAAAACATCTGGGATGAAGTGACCGCCTGGCTGTTTTGGATGGTACAGCAGGTTTGTATAACCATACCAGTGACCTTTGTTCCCTTCCCATAATTGTTCGCAGATTTTATAACTCCCTAACTCAACGTCACTGACACTGGTGCAGTAATGCATTGTTCAAGGATGGCAGCTATGAAGGGGTTAATGGAACTACATGTACATAATTATTTGTATCAATACTGTCTCAAACATACACATAACAACGAACGAAGAATGAGCAGTAAATGTACATTCATCTGCAAAGAGCAGAAATAACTGTTTGCTCTGTCGGTCCAAAATGTATTGGGAACCGCGACATTGAACAAAGAATGTGGGATGCTAACTTACGAGAAGACGTGAGACAAATTTTTTTTTTCTTCTTCTGACTAGTAAACATTTTTGCTCCATTTCGTCGCCTAAAATTGTGAAACCTATAAATTTTTGTGTAAGTATACAGCTTAATGACCTTCCCAAGTCAATTTATATTCCTCTAGTTTGTTTTCTGTATTTTTCTGCCTATTTTGAGGGTGGTAAATTACCTTTCTCTCGCAGAAAGATTTCCTCTTATTATCATAATGTTCCTTAAGCCTTACCTACTATTGTTTTTGGCATAATGGAAGAAACTTACTCAAAATTAAGGGGCATGTTACATTAGCATTTTAACATATCGGCGAAGACATCTGAGAGGAAGTGACCGCCTGGCTGTTTGCGACAGTAGAGTAAGGTCGTGTAAACATATCAGTGACCTTCGATCCCTCCCCATAATTGCTCACAATTTTTTTTATAGCTTTTAACTCACCGTCACTGACACTGGTACAGTAAAGCATCGTTCAAGGCCGACAACTATGAAAGGGTTAATGGAATACATTATTGTTTGCATCAATACTCTCTCTTTCACACACACACTTAAGAACAAACAAAAGAATGAACATAATGTACACTTAACTGAAAGAGACAAATAACTATATGCTCTGCCAGTCTGAAATGGGAAGCGCAATATCTAACGAAGAATGTGAAACTGGATGCTAACTTAAGAGAACACGTGAGGTTGTAGAGTAATTTTTTTCTGATTAGGAAACATTTCTGTTCCATTTCGTCCCCTAAAATTGTGAAACCCATAAATTTTTGTCTAAGCATACAGCCTAAAGACTTTACCAGTTCAATTCATATTCCTCTAGTTTGTTTTCTGTATTATTCTACTTTGAATTTGGTAATACCTACCTTCTCTTGCTGAAAGATTTCCTCCTTTATCATCATCACATTCTTTAGGCCTTACCTACAACTGTTTCCAGCATAATGGAAGAAACTTATTCAGCATAATAAGAAGGGGATTTCAATTAGAAGTGGATTTCGTTTCCCAATTCTCCAACTGGATCCCAGGTTAGGATAGGTTAAATTATTAGGTAGTTAAGCAATGTTAGGCTAGGTTAGGTTATCAGTCGCCTAACCAAACTCCACCTTGCCATCCATGTGATCATGTTGTGAGCAAGAGATGTGGGTGGGGGGACAGACTCACTCTTGTTTACCCGTGCCTCGCTTGCTAGCAACCGGATGCTTCGTGTTTAAACCGGAGCTGTTGTACGAATAATTCTATGTATTACTGTACCACTGAACCATTCAGTCACGGCCCGGATATACCGAAGGCTGGGTAATCCGAACCTGGATAATCGAACTTTTACTGTACCTAACAGGTACCATCCATTTAAACTATGAAAAGTATTCCTTCACAACATACCTGTAGGGTGTAGTTTGGATCTACGTTGGCCATGCCAGTAAATATCATGATAACAATTATCCCTTTTACTGGTAAAGCCTTGTGTGTCGGATAGGAGCGTCGTCTGCAGTGTGAATTCTGACGCCGTCGCCAATATGGTGGCTGCTTCCCTCCAGCTGCAAAGAATTAAAATTATCACGTCTTGATCAGTGCAACTGATAAATTAAATAAAAAATACATATGATGATTTGGTGTTGATTGCAGGGAATGAAAAGGAGGCGGAGGAAAGATTTAAGAAGTGGAGAGATGGTATGGGGTACAAGGGCTTAAGAGTAAATGCAGATAAAACAAAAGTGATGATATCTAGGGTTGGTGGCGGTACAATCAGAGGAGAGGGAGTGTGGCCATGTGCAGTTTGCCACAAGGGTGTGGGAAGTAATTCCATCTTGTGTAGTGTTTGTGATAAATGGGTGCACAAGAGATGTAGTGGTATTAGAGGTAGACTGCGAGATGATGCTGATTTCAGGTGTGCGGCGTGTCGGGGAGAGCAGGTGGAGATTGTTAGGCATGAGAGGGTTGAACTTGCAGGTGAGTCTCTTGAGTGTGTGGAGGAGTTTCGTTATTTGGAAGACATGTTATGTGCCGGAGGTGGGGCTGGAGTTAGCTCAGTTGCTAGGGTGAGAAGTGGTTGGAAGAAGTTCAGGGAGCTGTTGCCTCTCCTGACATTGAGAGGACTCTCCTTACGTGCTAAGGGGTCTTTGTATGCAGCGTGTGTTAGGAGTGTGATGCTGTTTGGTAGTGAGACCTGGGCAGTAAAGGAAGAGGATATTCGCAGGTTTAAACATACAGAAATGACAATGATTAGGTGGATGTGCAGTGCGTCCCTGTTTGCAAGGCCTGGGGGGGCTGGGTTTACGATGGAAGAGTTGAGAGGTAGGATGGGACTGGAGTGTATTGGTGTTGTGATGAGGAGAGGTAGGCTGAGGTGGTTTGGACATGTGGAGAGGATGGGGGATGATAATTGGGTACAGAGGGTGAGAGAGGTAGGCTGAGGTGGCTTGGACATGTGGAGAGGATGGGGGATGATAATTGGGTACAGAGGGTGAGAGGTGCTAATATTGGGGGAGGGGTAGACCGAGAAAGACATGGGATGAGGTCATTAAGTGTGACTTAAGGGTTAAGGGACTGAACAGGGAGGCTGCCTGGGATTGAGCAGCGTGGAGAGCCGCCATTAGGTGACCAAGGCCGACGCATGCAAGCATGTTGGAGCCTTCAAAAACGAAACGAAACGAATAGACAGAATCACTTCACAGTATAGTAAAAAACGCTGTACAATCACAATATTTCAATAATGGCTTCAGCCTCGGGTGGGAGGGGGAAAATGGCGGATTTAAAGGGACACCACACACTCGCGCAACCTCATGGCTTGGCTGCTTGTCAGGTACTGATTTGCCTAGCCCCGGACACCCCCCCTACATCCCCGACAGTGTGGCCAATGTCTTGCCTCGGAAGAGACGCATGGCCGCTAGAACGCACCAAAATTTCTTGCAAATCGGCCAAAAACCTTATTTTGGGTTAATTTCCTTCGCTTTTTAACGCGATTTGAGACCGTGTGCGTGGGCAGAACCCATCACATGTAACGCAAATTGCGGTACCATGCGCGGGAGTGTTAATAATCACTGTAATAGAATGTAACACTTTCAGTAATAATAGTACTGAACTTTAATCATGATCACTACACTAAGTCACACGTGCAAATTTTTTTTTTTTTTTAGCTTTATTCCTTTACGACTAGAGGTGCCAGTATCACTTCTTTTAAGCTTTCAACCTTTCATGGCAAGGCAGAAGGCATTGCTCATCACTAGATGACAGTAAGAATGGCGCAACTACCGTCTCCAAAATCAAGCAGCAGACTGGTGCCACGTGTCCGCCTGGCACCATTTCTCCCCCTACTTTCGCATTTCGGCCTACTTTCGTACGTGGTCTCGACCTGAGTTCAGCTAACCGAAGATTCCGTCTTCTAAAAGTTCGACTTTTGGATGGCTTACTGTATATATATATATATATAGTTTATATACACATATATACAATACAGTAATCCCTCCACTATCCGACAAAATAGAGCCAAAGGCATGTCTGGACAGTGGTCTTGTCCGGATAGTGGCCCTGAAGCTCCAGCACCAGTCATTCATGACCCTAACCTAATCTAACCTAAATCAGAAAACTACCTTTCTACCTCCCTTCTGGACATCTAACCTAAATCAGAAAACTACCTTTCTACCTCCCTACTGGACATGCATAGCACTTATTTAGGTCCTCTTTCACATAAATAATGCACACAAAGCATGAATTAATTGAATTTTAACCAAAAAATGATGATTTAGAGGTGAGTAAGGCATAGGTGCTCAGAACTTGCCACCATAGTATAAGTAAGTATCGGACATGGAAATCATCTTTTCTCACATTTTATGCACTAAATTATTGGATACAAAGCATCAGTTACAGTAAATGATGTAAATTGTTACCAGAAATATGGTTAGGTTAGGTTAGGTTATGACCAGACATGAAATTCACTGGCATTCACCTTTTTCACAGTTAGTGCACTAAAATAATGAACACAAAGCCTGAATTCATTTAAATTTAACCCAAAAAGAATGAATTTGAGGTAAGTTAGGCTCAGCTGTTCACTGAGTTGGCAGCTTTGTTTAGGTACCGGACATGAAAATCAATGGCATTCACCTTTTTCACAGCTGGTGCACTTCAATACTAGTGGTAACCATGCATGAAAAAATTAAATTAAAAGCAGGAAATTATTAACAAACTGGTTAGGTTAGGTTATGACTGGACATGAAATTCACTGGCATTCACCTTTTTCACAGCTGGTGCACTTCAATACTGGTGGTAACCATGCATGAAAAAATTAAATTAAAAGCAGGAAATTATGATTAACAAAATGGTTAGGTTAGGTTAGGTTATGACCGGATATGAAATTAACTGGCATTCACCTTTTTCACAGCTGGTGCACTTCAATACTAGTGGTAACCATGCATGAAAAAATTAAATTGAAAGCAGGAAATTATGATTAACATTTATGGTAATTTTTTTTTACCAATTTACAGCATGCTGAAAACACGTTAGACATGAAAATCATTATGGAAATCATCTTACACACAAATCAGTGGCATTCATTTTTTTCATAGCTTGTGCACTTCAAACCCATGCATGAAAAAATTAAACTGAAAGTAGGAAATTATGATTAACATTTATGGTAATTTTTTTACCAATTTACAGCATGCTGAAAACAGGTTAGACATGAAAATCATTATGGAAATCATCTTACATACAAATCAGTGGCATTCACCTTTTTCATAGCTTGTGCACTTCAAAACCATGCATGAAAAAATTAAATTGAAAGCAGGAAATTATGGTTAACATTTATGGGAATTTTTTTTACCAGTTTACAGCATGCTGAAAACAGGTTAGACATGAAAATCATTATGAAAATCGTCTTACACACAAATCAGTGACATTCACCTTTTTCATAGCTTGTTCACTTGAAAACCATGCATGAAAAAATTAAATTGAAAGCAGGAAATTACGATTAACATTTATGGGAATTTTTTTACCAATTTACAGCATGCTGAAAACAGGTTAGACATGAAAATCATTATGGAAATCATCTTTCACACAGTTTATGCATGAAATTAATGATATGGAAAGAACAAAACAAGGAATTTTGATGAAGTTAGGGTACTTACGAGAATGATGCTGCTGTCCTGATGTATAACCCGCTCGGTCATCTCAGACTCTGACGGTAAGACCTTGCACCTGACACACCTTAGGACTTCCGCTGCACTTTACACTCACCAGCACTTTCCACAACGTTTTCTTTCACATACCTTGCATCACATCACTTCACTGCACTGTACATAACAGTAAATTCCCGTGTGGTCTAGTGACGAGTCCTGGAGAATTTAGTCAGTCTCAGCATACGTTGGAGTAAACATCATCTTCCTCTCCACGTTCCATCTGGTTTTCGAAGCGAAATCAGCCGTGTACTGCTGTAGTTTGTCTCGGGACTTCTTGATATCAAACAAAGTGGAGCGAGGGAGGTTGAATTCACGGAGGATTCATGATGTCGGGCACCCGGCATCCACCTTCTCTGATACCTTCCTCTTCTTCTCCAGAGTCAGAACCACTTTCTTCCTCTTCTCAGGTGGCGGGGCCATCATCACACACATGATGAAGAAGGTGCAGAGCAGCATCAAGCCCTGCAGGAGGTAGGGTATCACCACAAACCCAAGCACATCAGAAGCCATTTTGAGAGCGTGTTGATAAGCCAGAAGCGGTGCGGGAAATGAGACCGTGACAGAGGTGGGAGGCGCAAAAACACAGCTGTTTGGCGCGCGTGGGAAATTCAAACTGACGCGGTCCAAAAAAATCGGATTTTTTTAGGATTTTTTGGAATTTTGGGGCATTTTGGGGGTCGGACAGCCTACTACGTCCGAATAGTGATGCATCCGGATAGTGGACATCCGGATAGTTGGGAGATTACTGTATATACATAGTAATCCCTCATTTATATGGACGTGCAATATCCGGACCTGTTCATTATCTGGATACTGGGCCTTGACTGTTAAACCATTTTCGAACTTGCTATTATCCGGACATAAAAGTCCCCCGAGGACTTCAGCTGGCCAGACAGCATGTTAAAACATAAGGTATCGTGGCCACTGGGCTCGGGTTGTGAGTGGGAAATAGGCCATAACCCACAACCAGAGCTAAAATGTCCGTCCGCCCCTGTACTGAATGGTCAAAGTCACATGCTTGTCCAGTCACTCCCAACGAACCTCCAGCACCTGAGCAATACGAAGCAATACGACTTTAGCCCTCAAGCAGTGTAAAAACATCCTTATGCATCCCCGCTGAATGTGTAAGTCACCGGCCACTGGGCTGTCTTTCCCAACTGCCACCACACATCAAACACAGACCACAAGCCACAAGTACATGTTAAGTGACAGCGGCCGTCCGCCTCTTTACCGAATGTCCAAAGTCGCCCAGTCACCGGGAGTTTTGTTTCCAAATGGCCACCACGCGTCTCAGACCGCAAACTACGAGTAAAAGTATGGCAAAAGTGCCCGTCCCCTTCGTGACAGAAGGGTGAAAATCCTCCCGACAGCCTTGTTTCTCCCCCCCTCTCCTGTCCCTCCTCGATACCCATCTGGCTTCCCCCCTCACTCCCTCAGTCCCTTCCCTTCTTCGTGCTGATAGCACTGATGTGTAAGTTTTTATTTTTATTTATTTTTGCGATTTATTCGAATGCTATTGGTCATATCAAAATTTGGAAGTGACCACGAGAAAGCTCATGAAATTCTGCAGCTAGACATGTTCTTAACTCGTCGAAGGTGCTGGCAAAATTTTGCACCAGGATGGTGGGCAGTTACTTTTGAACACTATTTATTGTAACTTCATTTCTGTACTTTTACTCACCAGTTTTCTGTGTTTTTATAAGCTTACCTACAGTAATCCCTCCACTATCCGACGTAACAGAGCCAAAGGCATGACCGGATAGTGGTTTTGTCCGGATAGTGGCCCTGAAGCTCCAGCACTGTCATTCATGATCCTAACCTAACCTAAATCAGAAAACCACCTACCTACCTTCCTACCGGACATGCATAGCACTTATTTAAGTCCCCTTTCACATAAATAATGCACACAAAGCATGAATTAACTGAATTTTAACCCAAAAATTATGATTTATAGGTGAGTAAGGCATAGGTGCTCACAACTTGCCAGCAAGTGTAAGTAAGTATCAGACATGGAAATCACTATGAAAATCACCCTTTCTCACACCATATGCATTAAATAATGGACACAAAACATGAATTCATTGAATTTTTACCCAAAAATGATGATTTTGAGGTAAGTAAGGAATAGATGTTCATGAGTTGGCAGCTTAGTGTAAATAAGTATCGGACATGTCAGTCACTGTGAAAATGACCATTTCTCACATCTTATGCACTAAAATTTGGGATACAAAGCATCATATAAATAAATTGTTACCAGAAAAAGGGTTAGGTATGGCAAAGGTGTTCACCGTTAACAAACAGTACTGGTCGGTCATTCTTGACCCTAACCTAACCTAAATCAGAAAACCACCTACCTACCTCCCTACCGGACATGCATAGCACTTATTTAAGACCCTATTCACATAAATAATTGGCACAAAGCATGAATTAACTGAATTTTAACCCAAAAATGATGAATTTGAGGTAAGGCATAGGTGTTCACCAGTTGGCAGGTTAGTGTAAGTAAGTATTGGACGTGGCAATCACTATGAAAATCATAATTTCTCTCATCTTATGCACTAAAATATGGGATACAAAGCATCAAATAAATAAATTGTTACCAGAAAAAGAGTTAGGTATGGCAAAGGTGTACACTGTTCACCAACAGCACCGGTCATTCTTGACCCTAACCTAACCTAACCAAAATCAGAAAACCACCTACCTACCTCCCTACCGGACATGCATAGCACTTATTTAAGACCTCATTCACATAAATAATTGGCACAAAGCATGAATTAATCGATTTTTAACCCAAAAATGATGAATTTGAGGTGAGTAAGGCAGGGGTGTACACCAGCTGACTACATAATGAACATAAGGAAGAGATGATTATTACTGAGAAAATCACCTTTTCACAGCCTATGCACTCAAATATGGGACACAAAGCATGAAGTAAATAAAATGTAACCGGGAAAATTATAATTTAGAGATGTGTAGGGCAAAAATGTTCACCAGTTGACTAGATAGTGAGCATATGCAAGAGACATGGTAATCACTGAAAAAATCACCTTTTTCACAGCCTGTGCACTCAAATACAGGACACAAAGCATGAAGTAAATAAAATGTAACCAGAGAATGAGGATTTAGAAGTGATTATGGAAAATATTTAGCAGTTGACAATGTTTACTTACATATCCATGATTGTTGTTTACTCCTTGTTCACCCCCACCTCTAAGGTTTTTACAGTGGTCATAATCACTCTTGAAGCATGTCCAGTAATCCAGTGTTTAACTACACGTAATCCTTAGCACTGTGACTTTTGATTATAACAGACTAATTGGGGCTCAGGCCAGTCCGAAATATGCGAAATTCCGATAAAAGCGACATCTGGACTTACCCCTCCTAATCCGGACTTTTTCCGTTATATCAGACATTAGTCCGGATTGCATCAGTTGTTTTCACCACCATTGCAGTATTGTACTGTGTTATACCTTCACTACATTAATCAAATGGTATAATAATACTGTACTGTGTACTGAAAAACATGTCTTTTACTTGTCTTATTGTGGTGAACATAGCTGAAGTTGTCAGGCAGTCCGGACTGCTTTCTGGCTTTATTGGACTTTTTCCGATATACAGTATAGGAGTTTAGTCCGGTAGCTCCTCGAGTCCGATAAAAGCGAATTCCGGTCTACTGAAGTCCGTTATATCGAGGTTTTACTGTATTTAAACAAGAACGAAAATACCGCAAACGATCGGACAACCGTCCACTGTTCACGGGAGTTGAGACTGAACTAGGAGGAGGGGGATAGGGCGGGAAGGGAGCTAGTCGGCGCGCGGGGGAAATTCAAACTGACCTGGTCGGAAAAAATCGGATTTTTTCTGTTCTCTCTTGCAATTTTGGGGTTTCGGCCATCAGCCCACGATGTCCGAATAGTGAGGTAACCGGATAGTGGTCGTCCAGATAGTAGAGAGATTACTGTAGTATAAACACCAATGAAGATGATGGTATACCATGTATACCAATCTAAGCAATTTCCTGTGGCATATTTGGCATACACTGCCCGGTAGCAGTTATCACTGTTGTCAGAAAACTGATTTTCCAACCGTCCTGAGGTTTTTTGTGGAGTTTGTTGTTTATGCATTGTTTATGCCGTGTTTCCTTGGTGTTTAGCATTAAGATGGATAATCCTATTTGGATTTTGATGTCTAAATATGGCAGATTGACCTGAAAACTGTGTCAAAATTTGGAGGGGTACTGTACATGCAGTAGTGTATGGATATGGTGCTTTTTGGTTTTCAATGTGTTTTTTTGCATGGTTTTTTGGGGGGTTTAGCATTACTTTGGATGTTTTTTGGTTTTCAGTGTGTTTTTTTGCATGGTGTTCTTGGTGTTTAGCATTACTTTGAATATTCCTGTGTGTGTTTTGATGTCTAAATATGACAGATTGACCTGAAAACAGTGCCAAAATTAGGAGGAGTACTGTATGTACAGTAGTGTATAGGTAGGGTTATGCAACCTACTGATTTCTTCCGCTCTTCCCACATCTCTTCTTCTCCCAGCCATTCCCCAGCCACTTATATTTACATTACTTTCATTCTTTATGTTCAGCAATTCATTAAAGTGTTCTCTCCATCTTTTCACTTTTTCTCCCTTCTCCACTAGTAATATACCGTTTTTATCTTTCACACCCCAACTAACTTCTTTGACACCCTGTCTGACTTTCTTTACCTCTTTCCAGAACATTTTCTTACATTCCCTCCACTTTAAACTCAAATTCCTTCCAAATTCCTCTTCCACTTTCTTCATACTCTCTCTTACTAATCTTTTCACCTCTTTGCTCCTCTCTTCTAATAACTCTCTCTTCCATTCTCAACTTCTTCGACACCCCTGTTCCTCATCCACTCATTATATGCTTTCTTCTTTTGTGCCACAGCCTCTCTCACCTCATCAGTCCACCATGCTGTTCTCTGAACCCCCTTTCGTCTTCTCTTCACCCCACACACCACCTCACATGCTGCGCAGATTTCTTTTGTGAATATCTTGCACACACCTTCCACGTCCCCCATCTGCTCCAATCTATATTTACCCAGTTGCTCCTCCACTTTCCTTATATATTTTGCCTTTATTCTATCCTCTTGTAACTTTTCTACCCACGTTATAAGAACTACGTCCTCCTGTCCATCCCTTCTCTTTCTCCATTTCCTTTGGACTTTGATTCTGGCCACCACCAAGTGGTGGTCCAAAAGTCCACTCCCCCAACCTCTGTTTGCTCTTGCATCCATTACACTTCTTCTCATTCTTTCGTCCACACACACATAATCAATCATTGCCTTCTGTTCATTCAGTTCACCATCCACCCTTCTCATCACTCGCCATGTATACCTATGGATCATTTTGTGCCTGAAGAGGGTATTAGCTATCACGAACCCCCTCCCGGCACAAATGTCCACTAAAACACTGCCATTCTCATCCATCTCTGCAGGCACACCCCACTTACCAACCACTCCATCCACCTACACATTCCATACTTTTCCATACATATCTCCAATCAAAAACACTCTCATTCCTTTCAAACTTTTCCAAGCATGCTTCCACATTTGTCCAGAACTCTTCTTTCACTTAGCTTGCATGATCTTGCGTTGGCGCATACACACATACAATCACCCACATTTGTAGTCCAACTTTCACTCTTACCCACACAATCCTTGAGCCAACTGATCCATACTCTCTTATATTCTCCTTCCATCTGTTACTCACGACAATACACACTCCTTCTTTTGTCCTCTCATTCGCACCTACTCCTGCGCATATACTCCATGCATACTCGCATTCTCTCACACTCTCATCTCTCAGGCCCAGGTGTCATGGGCGTGAAAAAATCTGTCAGTGGTTGATTGACCTAAGGAACATCGATTCTGGTGATTGATGATGCGTTGCCTGAAATCGTGCACTTCTTCCACAAGTCCCAGGGGCCCCATCTCCCGGTCGCAGTCCGGGTGTTCGAGGTAGTCCAGGACAAACTCGACACGTTCCCAGAGTGCGCTCAGCATGGGGATGGCTGGAGTAGTGACACGCTGACAGGAGTTCACATCATTGTTTCTCTCCTCGTCGGAATCTTCAGGCTGGGTGCTGGTACCGACAACTGAAGATGCAATCTTGATGTCAGACATGATCTGATACCCAGGATCACCCTTGTCATCATCCAGCCACTCGTGCACATCGTCCACATTCACCTCATCACCCGCTACACGAAGACGTGCATGAAAGTCATCCATGTCAAAACCTAGGAAGTCGTGCACAACCTCGGCTCTGTAAAGCAGACGAGACCAACCACTTCCTAGAGCCTTGACAGGAATTTCCCTCCATTCACTCGCCCAGTTGTAGATGGCAGACTTGATGTTGTACCAGTGAAGATTTTCCAAAGTCCGCTGGCCTCACGTGTCCCATCCCTCCCTGCGCTCGTCTTCGTCCTCGAGGACAACCATCACCTCATCCAGGAACTTCCGACAGTACAGTTTCTTCGTTGCCACGATCACTCCTTGGTCCATTGGCTGGATGAGAGCAGTCGAGTTAGGTGGCAAAAACATGCACTGAATGAGGCCATTCTCAGCCACCAACTCCTTGTCGGACAGATGTGAAGGTGCATTGTCTGGAAGAAGGAGGTCCTTTACCTGGTTGCATGGGATTCCCAGAGTCTTCATCTGATAATCAATGACCTCCGTGACGAAGTGCTGGTGAAACCAGTCTTTGAAGATCTTGGTTGTGAACTAAGCCTTCAGAGGATGGTACCAAATGACGGAAGGACATTCATCACCTCACGAAGGCACCAAGGCTGCTTTGCACGGCCAGGGCTTGAGCCGGTGCATGCCGTTAGCATTGGCACAACACAAAGCAGAGATCCGTTGCTTGAAGAGCTTGCGGCCAGGTACACGCTTCTCCGTCTCCTCGGCGAGTGTTTGTAGGCAGCGGGCGATAGAATAGGCCAGTTTTGTCAGCATTATAGAGTTGACCGAGAGTGAGGCCCTTCCTATCAATCAAGCCCTTCACCTTCTGACGAGACTTGTCTACTCCCTCCTGGCAGGCATCCAGAGCTTTGCCATGGGCCTTACGGTTGGTAAGTCCATGCTGTAACTTGAACGTGAAGAACCAGCCCTCGGATGCCTTGAAGTTTGGGTTGTCGTGTAACCTTGCGAACTTCTCGGCAGTAGTTTTCAGCTCCGTACCATGCACTATCACACCAGCAGCACGTTGTTGACAGTACCAAATCAGCGTGGAACGGTCGACTTCTGCAGACCTGGGATGGTACATAATCTTCCTCTGCACATTGCGTTTGGTCTTTGACACAAAGTCAGCCGTGTGGTTGGTGAGTTTGTCTTGGGACCTCTTGATATCAGACAAGGTAGAGCGGGCCAGATTGAATTCACGCAGGATGCAAGACGTTGACCATCCCTCGTCCGCCTTCTCCAATATCTCCCGCTTCTTCTCCAGATTCAGAACCACTTGTTTCCTCTTCTCGGGCTGCGGGGCCATCATCACACATACGATGAAGAGGCAGAAGAGGAGCAGCAGGGCCTGCAGCAGGTAGGGTACCATCACAAAAGTGAGCACGTGGACGGCCACGATGAGGAGTGTGCACTCTTTCCGGCGGGTGAGCAGGAAGTGGGGAGGAGGCAGGGGCACTCAGCAGACGTCGGATGATTTACGCGTGTAAACACAGCTGTTCAGCACCGTGTGGCAAATTCAAATTTCTATCTATCTGTTGCCAGACGCCTTAATCCTGTAAGGGGTGGCCACAAACATATCGCCTCCATGTCACTCTGTCCCCCACCATTTCACTGCCCTGCTCCCAGCTCACCTCTCTCTCTCTCTCTCTCTCTCTCTC
>JAGKTI010000682.1:0-14402 GCA_018397915.1 Birgus latro | reverse complement strand
TCTCTCTCTCTCTCTCTCTCTCTCTCTCTCTCTCTCTCTCTCTCTCTCTCTCTGCTTCACACTGCTTCCAAGGCCCAGTAGTCCTCCTACATACCATACACCTCCACATATCCCCTCTCCACTCCATCCCTCCATCTCATTCTTGGTGTCCACCTCACTCACATACACTCTCCTCATATGTCTCTCACTCTCTATCCTCTCCACATGGCCAAACCACCTTAATGTGTTCTTCCTAATGCTTCCTACAACATCCACATCACAACACAATGCTCCTTCATTTCCTCATTTGTCAGTCTCCCCATGTGACTCCACATGCTCCTCTCATTTCCACTGCTTTCACTCTTAACTTCTGTCCCTCCAACAGGGTCCAAGCTTTACTTCCATATGTTAGCATTGGTGTCACAATACTCTCATGTAGCAGCTTTTTCACTTCCATGTTCACTTCTCTGTTCCTTATCACTGCTTTCAAGGAACCAGCAACCTTTCTTCCCTGCTGCACCCTTTCATGCACTTCACCCTCTAAACTTCCATCCTTACTCATCACACTACCCAAGTACTTAACCCGTCACGTCCCGACCAATTTCCAACCTCCGATACACCCCAGTCCCGAGCATTTCCCCCCACCCCCCCTCTCAAACCTTTGCTTTTGGTGAGAAACATTGAAAATTCATAGAGAAATCGCCCTCCTGCAGCTATAAATGGTGCCACAGGTGATGAGTCAGCCTTACGTTTTCCCTCTTTCTCAGGATACCTGGATAAAGAAAATGGACTATGAAAGGGTTAACTAATTCAGGCCACTCTAAATTATGTATTTATTTATGTATTTGGTACGAATTTATGTGTAGTACAAGACTATATTGGTTTTCACACATTTATATAGGCAATAGAAGCATTGTTCAGTCACCAAACACATCCACATATGGCACATTCCTTTATGACATTACCACCTCATCACTTCTGTTTGTTTCTTGCTCTAGCTTCTTTATTTCTTTGTCCTTCACCTCAGGAATCGCTTTCACAGAGAATTTCGTCATTGGAGAGACCGTGGGGCAACATACCTTTACTGGCCAGGTTACTGCTAGCAGGTGAATTGCCCAGTGTGGAAGGGAGAGGGGGGTTAGGTGGGGGCAGGCAGTATCCCCATTTGACAACAGGTAGAGGAAGGTCTCCCACATATGCCTACCAAAAATCACCCATGAAACTTGAAAATTGTGCATATTATTACCCTTGAAAATGCACGATGTACCCGTATGTTGATGGGTGTAGCTGTGACAAAACGTTGCAACGTACCCATACGTCGATGGGATTCCTTGTGTTAAATGAACTCACATTCCCCATATCCTCCCCATCCAATCTCACTGTACATTCACTGACTTCACTTCTCTCAAAGACCATCACTTTACTCTTCCCTACATTCACCTTTAGATTCCGTTTCTTACACGCTCTCCCAGATTCATCTACCAAGCATTGCAGCTCCCCTTCATCTTCACTTAACAACACAGCATCATCTGCAAACAACAGTACAGGGAGTTTCCAAACACTGCCATTCAGGCTTACGGGTTAAAAATAATGGATTTTTTTCAGTTTTTTTTGCATTTGGGGGGCATTTTTGGGTATTGGGGTGTCCGGATATTGGGCATCCTGATCTTACAGGGATTACTGTATCTTAGAAAGTAGAGCAGTTAGGGAAACAAATTAAAGACTATGTTGCTCACCAACTGACCTTCTTGCAAATATAGGTTTGTAGTTGGTTGTGTTGATGATTAACCCCTATGCACTGGCTGCCATGTACAGCATGAGCTGGCTGACATGTACAGCTGTCACGATTCAGGGCATGGTGTGCTGCCGGCTGACGTGATATACCGCAAGCACCTTCCCGCCACCCTTTGACTCGCGGCCATTTTCTGTGACAACTGTAGGGTAGGTAGGTACCCAGGGTACCCCACTGATACGTGGCTCTGTCAGTACACGGCACTGGTAGAGTGTAATGTCTTTCTTATCCTTCTCGTCCAATTCCGTCCCTCCATGCTTGGGGCTGATTGCATCGTCGACCCCCGTGAAAGTTCTGCCCTTACTGCCAGGGGAAGGGCTCAGTGACTGAGCAGGTGTATGGGAAATTATAAATAGTAAACAGATATGCATGTGTGTTTTTTTTTCTGTCTATCTATAGCCCGACGCCTTAATCCCACAAAGAGTGGCTGCAGACAAAACACCTTCAAGTTGCTCAGTCACCCACCATTTGACTGCCCTCCCCCCAATTCACTCCTCCCCTCCCTCATATACCTCTCAACTCCATCCCTTCACCTCATCCTCAGTCTCCTCCTCCCTCCCCCCACTTCACCCGCATACACCCTCTTAGTCAGTCTTTCATTCTCCATTCTCTCCACATGTCCAAACCACCTCAGTGTATTTCTCCAAATTTTCTTAATCACATCCACATCCACCCCACAACGTTCTTTCACTTCTTCATTCGTCTACCTGCCCCTCCATGTCACTCCACATGCTCCTTTCAGATAATTCATTTCCACTGCTCTCATTCTTGACTTGTTCCCCCCTAGCAAGGTCTATGCCTCGTTTCCATATGTCAGGATATGGATCACAATACTGTCATGCAGTGACTTCTTAACTTCCATACTCACCTCCCTGTTTCTCATCACCACTTTCAGTGAACCAACAACCTTCCTTCCATGCTGTACACTTTCAAGCACTTCATTGCCAAAACTTCCATCCTTACTCATCACACTATCCAAGTACTTGAATGCACTCACATTCTCCATATCCTCACCATCCAGCCTCACTGTGCATTCTGTGACTTCATTCCTCTCAAACACCATAACTTTACTCTTGTTTACATTAACTTTCAGATACCTCTTCTTATTCACCAAACCTTGGAACTCCCATTCAGCTTCACTCAACAGCACTGTATCATCAGTAAACAGCAACACCGGAATCTTCCACACCTCACCCTCATTCATTATAGGCACCCCCATATCCACTGCCCTACATTGCACCTCCTTAACAACCCCATCCATGAATATATTAAACAGCCAAGGAGACATCACACATCCCTGTTTCAGTCCCACATTTAGATCAAAGAACTCACTCAGCTCACCATCCACTCCCACCGTAGCCCTAGCTCCCTTGTACATACTGTTCACAGCACTCAACAATTTCCCCTCCACTCCATATATTCTTAATACCTTCCACATACCTTGCCCGTCTGCTTTTTCATACGCTTTCTCCAAGTCCATAAAGACGGCATACTTTCCCTTCTCTAGATATTTTTCCACTAAACATCTTAGAACAAATATCTGATCTACACACCCTTTTCCCTGCCTAAATCTCCCTTGTTCTTCTTAAACTACATTTTTTTATACATAAGTGAAATGTAAGATAGTGTTATGAAATAAGTGTTTTATAATAAGTTTTACAAGTGCATTTCAATAAGTATTACTGTTTATGGTTATTTGTGAAACAGTGATTGGAAATACCTTGAGTAACTCTATCTAGTACAATGAAAGAAGATAAAAAATGCATAGAAGAGAAAGAAAAATACCTGGTTGGCTGTGACTAAATTTTTTCACTTGATACTCAGAAAATAATGGTGAATATTTGAGCATTAGCATATTTGTGATGTGAAGTACACAAAATGTAATTTGTGTATAACATTAGTAATATTTTCACGATGCCCCTGATTAGTACAAATTAGTCACAATTTCTGTACAAGTAATTACCTGATACTCAACCATACTGCGTGAAACAGCCAGAGCATTTACTTCTCAAAGTGCAGTTACACGTAATTGTGTTGTCAAGTGCAAATATAAGTGCCGTAGTAGAGGAAAATTATTAAAGTTGATGCAAGAAGTGAGTAATAAAAATAAAGAGCTATTCTGTTCCCATACATCTGTGGGGCATAATGGCACTATGAAACAGGCGGAGAACCCTATGGGGAGCCACATGGAGGGGGTGATGACTCATTCTTATGACGGTGAGTAAAGAAAAGTTGAAAAAATGATTGGAATATTCCGAGAGGCCGGGCAGTGTTCCAATCACCACTCTGGTCAGTGCTAGCCAGCAAGTCTGAGGTCACTGGCAGTGGTGCACAACTGGATTAGCCCACCAAAACATGGAAAACCAGTCATCTTTAACTTATCCTTACTTATTGACGGGACCACCTGGAGACCTTGGGATACTTTCATCTAAAAGAGGAAGAGTTGGTGAGTCTTATGTATACAATAAGACCTCACTATAACGAACTAATTGGGGCTCAGGCCAGTCCGAAATATGCGATTTTCCGATAAAAGCGACATCCGGACTTACCCCTGCTAATCCGGACTTTTTCCGATATATCAGACATTAGTCCAGATTGCATCAGTGGTTTTCACCATCATTGCAGTATTGTACTGTGTTATACCTTTACTACATTAATCAAATGGTATAATAATACTGTACTGTGCACTGAAAAACATGTCTTTTACGTGTCTTATTGTGGTGAACATAGCTGAAGTTGTCAGGCAGTCCGGACTGCTTTCTGGCTATATCGGACTTTTTCTGATATATAGGAGTTTAGTCCGGTAGCTCCTCGAGTCCGATAAAAGCGAAGTCCGGTCTACTGAAGTCCGTTATATCGAGGTTTTACTGTACTTAATTTTCTCTCTAGCTATAATAGTTTGGCAGATACTGTATTAGTGTTTGAAGTAAGGGTATTTTTCCCAAAATATCGGAAATTCCCCATAAGGAGGAGTAGGCGATGGTGGAAAACCCCTGGCAGATAAGGATTAAGGACGTGAAGAATATACGCATCTTTTGGCTGTGAGGCAGCGTGTGCTCAATGCCCCCCACTTTGGCTTTGCTCTTAGTGTGATAACTTCTCCATTACTAGATAAACTAAACACAGTTGCATCCAAGACACGCCCTGTGGCACTATCACCCTTTCCTAGTGTTCTTGGAAAGAGGCTTGGTAAGCATGGACGAGGCAAGGGGTCCATAAGAGGTTGGAACGGAATCGGACGAGAGGCTTAAGATAACATCGTCCTGTTGTAAAGTCACAGAAACGACAGGTATGCTTGCCTCGAGTGCCGGGAGGCCATCCCCACCCTTTGATGAAATGAGTGGTTGCCACTTCAAACTGTGGTGTGAAAACACTTGTGGTTACAGCTGTCCCATGGCGTCCCTGGCCTACCAGTTTCGCATTGGATATAACAGTCCCCCAGCACTTAGGGGTTAAAACCTGGTGCACTCATCTCCTGCATACTTATGTAAGTCCTGGTAGTCATATTTTTCCAGGATAAGGCTGTTTCATCAGCACTGAAGACCTGCTTTGGTTTATAGCCTTTCTTATCGATCACTAAGTTATGCACAGTTGCCGTAAGCAAGCAGTCACTAAATAAACAGTCATGCAGACATTCTTCCCTGAATTCAGTAGCATTTGGCTTAGAGTTCTCTGGCATTGGGTCTTAAGTTTCCAGCGCAAAACAAAGTAGCCTTTTGTCCATAATGCAATGAAGAATGGCACCACCACCACAAAATCAACCCAGAACTCTGCTCCCACTATATCCATCTCTTCTAAGAATTTTCTGGGGGATTTGTAATGACAGTACTGTTCAGAGCAGTGAAGTGGCTTGCGATCAAACCCTTTTATGCTGAGTAGGGTCCCTTCAAAACCATACCTGACAAAGGAGATACTATAGGTGACCCATCGCAGGTAGATAGGGGATTGTGGAGAAGTTGACAAAGAAGCCTGAGAACAACAGCACAGGTATAGATGTGATGGGACCCGGGAACACTGCCCCGTGAATGTGTAGGCATGCCCCAATGGCAAGGCTGAGAGACTGTGCCACATGGGATGTCATGATGCACATCGTGGTGAACATGAAGAAGTGGTGTGCCTCGAGTGGCTGGTCGGTTAAGAAATACACCAGTAACATGTAGAGAGTAGATCGCCTGGAAGGGCATGTCAGCCATTGTCTTGGCCAGATCATAGGACTTGAGGGAGTACCAGTAGTTGAGATGCTCACAGTTAAATATAGTAATCCCTCCACTATCCGACGTAATAGAGCCAAAGGCATGTCCAGATAGTGGTCTTGTCCGGATATTGGCCCTGAAGCTCCAGCACTGGTCATTCAGGACCCTAACCTAACCTAACATAGATCAGAAAGCCACCTACCTACCTCCCTACTGGACATGCATAGCACTTATTTAAGTCCCCTTTCACATAAATAATGCACACAAAGCATGAATTAACTGAATTTTAACCAAAAAATGATGATTTAAAGGTGCGTAAGGTATAGGTGCTCACAACTTGCCAGCAAGTGTAAGTAAGTATCAGACATGGAAATCACTATGAAAATCACCCCTTCTCACACCATATGCATTAAATAATGGACACAAAGCATGAATTCATTGAATTTTAACCCAAAAATGATGATTTTGAGGTAAGTAAGGCATAGATGTTCATGAGTTGGCAGCTTAGTGTAAATAAGTATCGGACGTGGCAATCACTATGAAAATCATCATTTCTCACATCTTATGCACTAAAATTTGGGATACAAAGCATCAAATAAATAAATTTTTACCAGAAAAAGGGTTAGGTATGGCAAAGGTGTTCACTGTTCACCAACAGCACTGGTCATTCTTGACCCTAACCTAACCTAACCTAACCTAACCTAAATCAGAAAACCACCTACCTAACTCCCTACCGGACATGCATAGCACTCAGTTAAGACCCAATTCACGTAAATAATTGACACAAAGCATGAATTAATCGAATTTTAACCCAAAAATGATGAGTTTAAGGTGAGTAAGGGGTGTTCACGAGTTGGCAGCTTAGTGTAAGTAAGTATCGGACGTGGCTATCAGTATGAAAATCATCATTTCTCATAACTTATGCACTAAAATATGGGATACAAAGCATCAAATAAATAAATTGTTACCAGAAAAAGAGTTAGGTATGGCAAAGGTGTTCACTGTTCACCAACAGCACTGGTCATTCTTGACCCTAACCTAACCTAACCTAAATCAGAAAACCACCTACCTAACTCCCGACCGGACATGCTATGCATAGCACTTAATTATGACCCCATTCACATAAATAATCGGCACAAAGCATGAATTAATCGAATTTTAACCCCAAAATGATGAATTTGAGGTGAGTAAGGCAGGGGTGTTCACGAGTTGGCAGCTTAGTGTAAGTAAGTATTGGACGTGGCTGCCACTATGAAAATCATCATTTCTCATATATTATGCACTAAAATATGGGATACAAAGCATCAAATAAATAAATTGTTACCAGAAAAAGAGTTAGGTATGGCAAAGGTGTTCACTGTTCACCAACAGCACCAGTCATTCTTGACCCTAACCTAACCTAACCTAACCTAAATCTGAAAACCACCTACCTAACTCCCTACCGGACATGCATAGCACTTAATTAAGACCCCATTCACATAAATAATTGGCACAAAGCATGAATTAATCGAATTTTAACCCCAAAATGATGAATTTGAGGTGAGTAAGACAGGGGTGTTCACGAGTTGGCAGCTTAGGGTAAGTAAGTATCGGACGTGGCTATCACTATGAAAATCATCATTTCTCATATCTTATGCACTAAAATATGGGATACAAAGCATCAAATAAATAAACTGTTACCAGAAAAAGAGTTAGGTATTGCAAAGGTGTTCACTGTTCACCAACAGCACAAGTCATTCTTGACCCTAACCTAACCTAACCTAAATCAGAAAACCACCTACCTAACTCCCTACCAGACATGCATAGCTCTTAATTAAGACCCCATTCACATAAGTAATTGGCACAGAGTATGAATTAATCAAATTTTAACCAAAAAATGATGATTTTGAGGTGAGTAAGGCAGGGGTGTTCGCCAGCTGACTACATAATGAACGTAAGGAAGAGACATGATTATTACTGAGAAAATCACCTTTTCACAGCCTGTGCACTCAAATATGGGACACAAAGCATGAAGTGAATAAAATGTAGCCAGAAAAATTATGATTTAGAGGTGTTGGGGGCGAAAATGTTATCCAGTTGACTAGATAGTGAATGTAAGTAAGAGACATGGTAATCTCTGAGAAAATCACCTCTTTCACAGCCTGTGCACTCAAATATGGGACACAAAGCATGAAGTAAATAAAATGTAACCAGAAAAATTATGATTTAGAGGTGTGTGGGACAAAAATGTTCACCAGTTGACTAGATAGTGAACGTATGTAAGAGACATGTTAATCACTGAGAAAATCACCTCTTTCACAGCCTGTGCACTCAAATATGGAACACAAAGCATGAAAAATGTAACCAGAGAATGAGGATTTAGAAGTGATTATGGAAAATATTTAGCAGTTGACAATGTTTACTTACAGTCCATGATTGTTGTGTACCCCCATCTCTAAGGTTTTTACAGTGGTCATAATTGCTCTTGAAGCATGTCTAGTAATCCAGTGTTTAACTACACTTAATCCTTAGCACTGTGACTTTTGATTATTTAAACAAGAACAAAAATACCGCAAAAGATCGGACAGCCATCCACTGTTCACAGGAGTTTAGACAGAACTAGTAGGAGAGCGGTTTGGCGGGAAGGGAGCTAGTCGGCGCAAGTGGGAAATTCAAACTGACGCGGTCAGAGAAAATCGAATTTTTGTTCGAATTTTGGGGCATTTTGGGGTTTGGACAGCTCACGATGTCCGAATAGTGAGGGATCCGAATAATGGGCGTCCGAATAGTAGAGAGATTACTTCATCTCGGGTGGGAATGTGAGTATGGTAGGCATCATGGCAGTGAACGTGAGGAACAGCATACAGAAGAGGCAGCCTGATTTGTTGAAGACCTTTCCAGCCTCATTCCCAATGTTATATTACACTAATCCTATCAGGAGACCAATCAGCGTATGTGAAAATATGTGCATCTTGGTCAGCATCCCATCTTCTATAATAGACAAGAATGTGCACTTGAAGAGGATGACAAATTGCTTCCAACCTGAGGTAGGGAAGGAGTTGGGGATTTCATCAATACTCTCATCCTCAGAGGCCAGGAGGGAGTGCTGCATGGAAGGTGTGCTGACACGTGCATCTCCTCCTCCTATTCCCCCTCCCCTGTCCCCACCGCCTCCTCCACCCTCCTCTCTGCTGTCATCATTTTCTCGTGAGATAATACACTGCTTATTCCTGACAGCTAGGTGGTTATCTGGAACCAAGTTGTCACACTTGCCGCACCACACTGCTGATGTCAGCTTGTGGTTAAACTCACCATAGCCTTGATAAGAAACAGAGGCTTGAGTGTTGCAGCTGCACGAGGCTTACATGAAGGAGTGTTAGTACTGACTTTAACATATGTATGTAAGACTGGTGTAGCCTGAAAATGAAAAGTTGAGATTGAGAGCTGTGGAGATGGGACTGCTGAGGAATGTATGTGGAATACAGAGTTGATAGGATACGAAATAAAGTGATTCGTGAAAGATGTAGAGAGAGGAATTCTGTGGACACCAGAATCGAAGAGAGTGTACTGAGATGGTATGGTCATGTGGAGAGAATGGATAAAGAATAGAGTGGTGAAAATTATATATCTGAGCAAATTTGAAGGAGGGAGGAGGCAAGGTAAGTCAAGGAGAAAGTGGAGAGATATGGTGGATAAGTGTGTGAGGAAGAGAGGTGTGGAAGTTGGTGAGGCTAGGGGACTGACAAGAGATCGAGCTGGCTGGATGAATATTGTGAGGAGAAGTGCATGATCAGGGATTTGGCATCCCTTTTTTAATGTGACAGCATCAGGATTGACTGTATCGGATACATTAATGTGAAGGTACAGAATGTGGTGAATTTTTGGCATATCCAATAGAGCCAGGATTCCAGGGGCTTGAATGATGAGTGAATGGAAGCATGGCCCATTGGATTGGGCATATTTGGGCTGTTTGAACATTGCTACTCCTCACCCTGCCCTAGGGTAGGTAAGGAGATCCGGATGATGATGGTGATGATCTCATCAATCAGTTTTTTTTGGGATAGCTGGATAGGTGGTGTTGGCCTCATGGTCAGCTGATGATCACATTTTTTGGATAGGCGGTGGTGGCCTCATGATCAGCTGATGCAGATTCACCATAGAGTTTAACAAGTTTCAGTGAAAACTGCTTTCAAAAATGGTCAAACCAGCCCTTGCTTGCAGTGAATGGCTTTGGGTCAGGGTCTGCTGAATGGCCTGGCTTAGCTGATTCTCCAACAGTGTAACGGGAGTGAAGACTGAGAGCTTTTTCACGAATGAGGTTTGAGTAAAGTTCCCGATTTTTGCCTCTACAAACATCTAGCCACAAAGAGAGTGCTGCTTCCATACGCGCTATCACTTTGTCCCTTACGTTTGCTGCATTTTTGGCACTACCGCCAACACATGTAGTCACATTATATGCAGTATATATATATATATGTATATATATATATATACAGTAAACCTTCCATAAGTCGAACTTTTAGAAAACGGAATCTTCGGTTAGCCGAACTCAGGCCGAGACCACGTATGAAAGTAGGCCAAAATGCAGAGGTAGGGGAACAAATGCCGCCAGGCAGACACGTGGAGCCAGTCTGCTGCTTGCTTTTGGAGACAGTAGTTGCACAATTCTTACTGTAATCTAGTGCTGAGCGGTGCTCTCCTTTTGCCTTCTGCCTTGCCATGGAAGGTTCAAAGCTTAAAAGAAGTGATACTGGCACCTCTAGTCGTAAAGGAATGAAGCAAAAAAAAAAAAAATGTGCGCATGTGACTTAGTGTAGTGTTCGTGATTAAAGTTCAGTACTATTATTACTGAAAGTGTTACATTGCAGTCTATTACAGTGATTACATTTAAGTTTAGTTCTTAATGTATAGTGAAATAAATACTGGGTACTGTTTAGAATTAACATTAAAGTGTGAACTCAACCACCTCCACCACCTCCATCTCCAAAACAAAACAAACTGCCAACGAATCTACTGCCTCTAATGAAAGGTAAATTATGTGCACTGAATTCTTTCTTTTTTGTCTTTCTTTATTAATTTATACATTGTATATGCTTCTTTACTTTAGTGTTAAGAAGACAAGTAATAAGTATTGTTTTTGAAATTTGGGGGGGTGAAAATCCAACTCCAACACACGCTGCCGACAGTCTGTACTGCCTCTGTGAATGATTTTCTTCCAATTAACCACTTCAGTACTGTGACGTCTATTTCTACTTTATTTACGCTTCCTCCAGCCGATTTTATGGCACTCAGGACTGGACTCACGTATTGAAGGGGCTAATGAAGGCTGTACCAACCCCGTGCACTTCCACAGATCCAATCTACACTGACTAAAATTGTCTGGTGGCAGCAAGAACAAAATGAAAATACACCCAGCACTGAAGGGGTTAAAGGTATATTAAATGCACTAAATTGTTTTCTGTCATAACTTATTTATTTATATATGCTTCTTTAATTTAGTGTTGAAATGACAAGTAATAGGTATTGTCTTAGCAATTTTTTGGGGTGAAAATTCAGTAGCAATTTTGGGGGGTGAAAATTCAGTAAGATGGAAAATTTGGTAATTCGAACCAGGGTAGAGCCCCATATAGTTCGGCTTATGAAAGGTTTACTGTATATATGTACAGTAATCTCTCTACTATCCATACGTCCACTATCCAGATACATCACTGTCCGGACATTGTAGGCTGTCCGAACCCCAAAATACCCACAAATTCGGAAAAAAAAAAATCCAATTTTACTGGACTGTGTCAATTTGAATTTCCTGCGTGCGCCGACCAGCTGTGTTTTCGCGCCTCCTGCCTCTCTCTGGTCTCATTTCCCGCTTAGCTGCCGGCTCGTCAACTCACCCTCAACATGGCTCCTGAAGTGCTTGGTTTTGTGGTGATTCCCGACCTCCTGCAGGGCTTGCTGCTGCTCTGCACCTTCTTTATCATGGGTGTGATGATGGCACTGCCACTTGAGAAGAGGAAGAAAGTGGTGTTGACCCTGGAGAAGGTGGACGCCGGGTGGCCGACATCACGGATCCTCCGTGAATTCAACCTCCCTCGTTCCACTTTGTTTGATATCAAGAGGCCCCAAGACAAACTACAGCAGTACACTGCTGATTTCGCTTCAAAAACCAGACGAAACGTGGAGAGGAAGATGATGTTTACTCCTAAGTATGCTGATATTGACCGTTCCACGCTCATCTGGTATCGACAACAACGTGCTGCTGGTGTGCTGGTACGTGGAACAGAGCTGAAAGCTGCTGCAGAGAAGTTCGCAAGCCTACACGACACCCCAGACTTCAAGGCATCTGAAGGTTGGCTCTTCACGTTCAAGTTACAGCATGGACTTACCAACCGTAAGGCCCATGGCGAAGCTGTGGACACCAACTACGAGGGAATAGAAGAGTTTCGGCAGAAGGTGAAGGGCTTGATTGACAGGGAGCGCCTCATTCTTGGTCAAGTCTACAAAGCTGACGAAACTGGCCTATTCTATCGTTCAGTGCCCACAAACACTCTCGCTGAGGAGGCGGAGAAGCGTATACCTGGCCCCAAGCTCTCCAAGCAACGGGTGTCTGCTTTGTGCTGTGCCAATGCTAACGGCATGCACCGGCTCAAGCCCGTTATTCTTGGGCGTGCAAAGCAGCCTCGGTGCCTTCGTGGGTTAATGGATGTCCTTCCTGTTGTGTGGTATCATTCTCTGAAGGCTTGGTTCATAACCGAGATCTTCAGAGATTGGTTTCACCAACACTTTGTCAAGGAGGTCATTCATTATCAGACGGAGACACTGAAAATCCCATGCGACCAGGTAAAAGCCCTCCTGATTCTAGACAATGCACCTGCGCATCCTTCTGAGAAGGAGTTGGTGGCTGAAAATGGCCGCATTAGGTGTCTGTTTTTGCCACCTAATACGACTGCTCTCATCCTACCAATGGACCAGGGAGTGATTGTGGCAGCGAAGAGGCTCTACCAATGGAGGTTTTTGGACGAGATGATGGTTGTCTACGAGGACGATCACAGGGAAGGACGAGACATGCGAGGACAAAAAACTGTCGAAAACCTTCGCCGATACAACCTCAAGTCTGCTATCTACAACTGGGCCAGTGCATGGAAGGAAGTCTGTGTCAAGACTCTAGAAAATGGTTGGTCTCGTCTGCTTCATGGAAGTGACGTGGTGCACAATTTTCTAGGTTTTGACGTGGATGACTTCCATGCAAGGCTTCGTGCGGGTGGAGACAATGTGGATGTCGACAAAGTGCGTGAGTGGTTGGATGACGACAAGGGCGATCCTGGGTATCAGATCATGTCTGATATCGAGATCGCATCTACTGTTGCCGGTACGAGTACCCAGCTGGAAGATTCCGACGAGGACAACGACAGTGATGCGGACTCCTCACAGCTTGTCACTACTCCAGCCATCCCCAAGTTGAGCGCACTCCGGGAACATGTGGAGTTCATCCTTGACTACCTAGAACACCCGGACTGCGACAGGGAGATGGAGCCCTTGGGACTGGTGGATGAAGTGCGAGCTTTCAGGCATCGCATCATTAATGGTCAGAATCGTCGTTGCTTGTGTCAATCAACCATTGACAGTTTTTTCAGGCCTGTCATCCCCACCGTCCTCAACCCTCGCTCCACACCATTACCTCACCAAGACAGGCCTTCTAGCTCCGAGCAACAGCCCAGCACATCAGACACGGCGGACTCAACACTGGATGTGAGTTTGCGGCTGTCTTCTGAGTCCTCTGGAGTGGATAGCATATCACCACGTCCCACAAGGAGCCCCTACGCTGCCTCCGTCAACTCATCTCGGACTCTGACAGCGAATAAATTCTCCAGGACTCGTCACTAGACCACACGGGAGTTTATGGTTATGTACAGTGCACTGAAGTGATGTGATGTAAGATTCTGTTATTATGGGAAAGGAAACGTTGTGGGAAGTGCTGGTGAGCGTAAAGTGAAGCGGAAGTGCCAAGGATTCTATTAATTCCTGCAGGTGCCTCAGGTGCACCTTCATACTGTCAGAGTCTGGGAGGATAGAGCGGGTTATACATCAGGACAGTGGCATCATTCTCGTAAGTACCCTAACTTCATCAAAATTCCTTGTTTTGTTCTTCCCATATCATTAATCTCATGCATAGACTGTGTGAAGGATGATTTCCATAATGATTTTCATGTCTAACCTGTTTTCAGCATGCTGTAAAGTGGTAAAAAATTCCCATAAATGTGAATCATAATTTCCTGCTTTTAATTTTATTTTTTCATGCATGGTTACCACTAGTATTGAAGTGCACCAGCTGTGAAATATGTGAATGCCATTGATTTTCATGTCCGGTACCTAAACTAAGCTGCCAGCTCAGTGAACAGCTGTGCCTAACTTACCTCAAATTCATCCTTTTTGGGTTAAATTTGAATGAATTCATGCTTTGTGTT